>PVJN01002562.1:0-62167 GCA_004026805.1 Lasiurus borealis
GAGAGAGAGAGAGAGAGAGAGAGAGAGAGAGAGAGAGAGAGAGAGAGAGAGAGAGAAATATCCATGATGAGAGAGAGTCACTGATCAGCTACCTCTTGCTCACTTCCTACTAGGGATTGAGCCTGCAACCCAGGCATATGCCCTAACCAGGACTCAAACCCAGGACACTTTAATCCACAGACCAACACTCTATCCACTGAGCCAAATTGTCTAGGGGAAGTATGCAATTCTAAAAGGAAAGAAACTAAGTCATCTCATAATGGAAGGAAAGATTTCATATATGTATAGCAACAAGAAAACAAATAGTATAGGTAGGTCTAATGGGGAAGAAAACTTCTGAGGAACAAACTGTAACCTTTAAGAATTTTATAAAGATGTCATTTCTCTCCAAATTAATCTAAAAATGAAATTAAAATGCCAGTATATTTAACTAGGCAAGCTAATTCTAAAGTTGATATTGAAGAAATAAACTTGTAATAATGTTTTGAAAACTGCAAAAGAATAGAGGGGAGGAGGATTCTTATACTATTAGATATTAAGATCTAAGGCAGTTGTGATTAAGGCACTTTGGTTCTGGCTGGTTGGTAGACAGGTATATAATGAAAAAGAACCGAACTCAGAAAGAGATGTACATTTTCATTGCTGCTGCTGTGTAATAAAGTCAGCATTTGAATTAATAATGGAAAATATGGATTTTTTAATATGAGATATGGGGACAATGGTCTAGCTATTTGGAACAAAACATTAATAGTGTTGCCCCTTTCAGTGCACCAAAAGGTACTGGTTCAATTCCCAGTCAGGGCACAGGGTGGGGTTGTAGGTTTGATTCCTGGTCTGCCAAAGGCAACTGATAAATATTTCTCACATCAATGTTTGTCTCTCTCTCTCTCCCCTTCTTCCTTCCTCTCTTAAAAAAAAAATAAAGAAATCAATAATGCTGCCTCTTCATCAAAAGAAAATCCAGTTGGGCCAAAAAATTTTATCTAAAATTATAGAACTAGAAGTAAATATTTGTGATTTTTTTTTTCTAAAAATGGAAAAAGACTTTGGAAGACTGAAGTTATGAGGGAAAATGGATAAATTTAAATATATAAAAGTTGTCGAATTTGGGGTTTTTTTGTATGTTTTTTAAGGGAAACTTAATTTCAACAAAAATAATTCAGAAAGCATATGCAATACATATACCAGAGATGCCCTGATGGATGTAGTTCAGTGGTTAGAGTGTCAGTCCCCATGCAACTTCCTAATCAAGGGCAGGTTCAGTTTCAATCCCCCGCTATGTCAGTGTGCTTGCTAGTGGGAGGCAACAAATGAATGTGTCTCTCTTTCCCTCTCTCTCTTTCCCTCTTTCCTCTTTCCTCCCTCCCTTTCACTTTACTCTATATAAAAATCAAAAAAATACTCTTGGGTGAAGATCAACCAAAAAAAGAAAAGAAATATACCAGAGTTTTGCCTTTAATGTAGAGGGGTTTATTTTTGTGGTGGGTCTTTTTATATAGCTCATATTTTTACTACTATATGCATATACTACTACCTAGTTCAATAAAAACTAGTTGTTCCCTGCTCCTCAAGAAAATAAAAAAGAGGGAGAATCCAAGATGGCGGCATAGGTAAACACCTATACTGCTGCCTCGCAAATCAATTTCAAAACTACAACTAAAAGACAGAATGGACGTTATCCAGAACCACAAGAAAGCTGGCTGAGTGGAAATTCTACAACTAGAAGGAAAGAGAGGGGCTCATAGAGACCCAGAGGAGCTGCAAAAAGTTGAGGTATAGAGACTGTGCCCGTGGAGAGAGCGGGTATCGGAGTACCTGGCTGGCTTTCTCTGGCAGGAGGAAGACAGAGACTCTCAATGGCATTGAACCCCTTATCCTTCGACACTAAACCCCAGATCCAGACAAAACGCATATAGGGGGAGTTTGGACTGTGAAAAGGGAGAAGTGCTCAGAGATTTAGGGGAGTCACAGAGGATCAGAGGTCTGTTGGCACACATGGCACTTCGCGCAGAGGACAGACTACTGATTGTGCCGCTGGCTTTCACAAGTGACCCTCCCAGCAGCGTCACTTCTAACTGCACTAAACCCTGGTTTCGGGTGAAACCCTGGAGACCCAGACTCTTGTAGTCCCGGAGCACAGGGGAGCCGGAGGGACAGCAGTCTAGTGGCACCGTGAGAAAGAGCGCGCGTGTGTGCGCACAGAAACCGATCCAGTGATTACCCAGTCATGTGAGACTCAGGGGCCATGAATGGCAGGGACCACTGGAAGGCCAAGGCAGTCCCTTAAGCCCAGAGACTCCACCCATCCCAAGCTCAACAGAGAGGTTTCAGCGGTTTTGCAAGTCTGGTATCATAAGGATGAATCCAACACAGAAATTCTCACAGCATAGTGAAAATGCTGAGAAGGGATCACAAACAAAAGAGATGGACGAAAACAAACGACTGGATATAGAGTTCAAAACCAAGCTTATAAGGTTTTTCAAGAATATCCTAGAAAAGTTGGATAAAGTTAGCAAGACCCAGGAAGAGATGAAAAAGAATCAACTGGAGATGCAAAAGATCCAACTAGAGATGGAAAAGGACCAACTAGGAATTAAACATACACTGACTGAAATAAAAAATATTATACAGAGACCTAACAGCAGTCTAGAGGAAGGCAAGAATCAAGTCAAAAATTTGAAATATAAAGAATCAAAAAACACTCAACTGGGAAAGCAAGAAGAAAAAAGAATAAAAAAATGTGAACATAATGTAAGGATCCTCTGGGACAGCTTCAAGTGTACCAACATCATAATTGTGGGGGTGCCAAGGTAAAAGAGAGAGAGCAAGATACTGAAAACCTACTTAAAGAAATAATGACTGAAAACTTCCCACATTGGTAAAAGAAATAGACTTACAAGGCCAGGAAGCACACAGAACCCCATATAAAAAAAATCCAAAGAGGACTACACCAAGACACATCATAATTAAAATACCAAGAGCAAAAGTCAAAGAGAGAATATTAAAAGCAGCAAGAGAAAAACAGTTCATTACCTTCAAGGGAGCACCCATATGACTGTCAGCTAATTTCTCAACAGAAACGATGCAGGCCAGACAGGAATGGCAAGAAATATTCAATGTGATGAATAGCAAGAACCTACAACCAAGAATACTCTAACCAGCAAAGCTATCATTCAGAAGGGCAGATAAAGAGCTTCACAGATAAGAAAAAGCTAAAGGAGTTCATCAACTCCAAACCACTATTATATCAAATGCTGAAAGGTACTCTTTTAGAAGAGGAAAAAGAAAAAGGTAAAAGATAAAAAATTATGAACAATAAATACATATCTCTATCAACAAGTGAATCTAAAAATTAAGTGAATTAAAAAAATGATCAACAGGATAAACTGGTGAAAATAATAGAATCAGGAGCTCATAAAGGGAGTGGACTGATAATTCTCAGGGGGAAAGGGGTGCATCTCCAATTGATTCTTTTTCATCTCCTCTATGTGATCCCTTCTCGACATACAGGGAGAGACTGTACAAAAATCATACACCTATGGATGAGGTCAACGGGAGGGAGGTAAGGGTAGAGGGAAGGGTGGGAGACGGGTGGAGGGGAGCTATGGAGGGGAAAAAAGAGAAACAAATGTAATCTGAATAATAAAGATTTAATTTAAATAAAAAGAAAAATTTTTTAAAAACCTAGTTGTTAAAAAATAGTAGTAATAACTTATGCTATTGTGAGCCCACATTGCCAAAATGTAAAAGAAAATGAAGGTTTATTAGGGATTCTTAAATTTATGATTATACATTAATTTTTATATACTATGTATCATGTAAAATATTTTAATTTTAACATACTATATAATTGAGGATTTTTTTTATTTACTGTTTGATATGTTTGGTGTTATATGCTTATAATGAGTGCTAATAAATATCATGTTCATATAATTATTGCTAATTTGGCTTTTATATTATTTTTTCAGCAAAAAGTGGCCCCATCTATGATGTGGTTTGGAATTCTAATTCTACTGAGTTTTGTGCTGTTTATGGTTTTATGCCTGCGAAAGCAACAATTTTCAACTTGAAATGTGATCCTGTGTTTGACTTTGGAACTGGTCCTCGTAATGCAGCCTACTATAGTCCTCATGGGCATATGTTGGTACTGGCTGGATTTGGAAATTTGAGGGGACAGATGGAAGTATGGGATGTTAAAAACTACAAACTTATTTCTAAACCAGTGGCCTCTGATTCTACATATTTTGCTTGGTGCCCAGATGGTGAGCATATTTTAACAGCTACCTGTGCTCCCAGGTTACGTGTTAATAATGGGTACAAGATTTGGCATTATACTGGTTCAGTCTTACACAAGTATGATGTGCCATCAAATGTGGAATTATGGCAGGTTTCTTGGCAGCCATTTTTAGATGGGATATTTCCAGCAAAAACAGTAACTTACCAAGCCATTCCAAGTGATATACCCAATGAAGAACCTAAAACTGCAACAGCTTACAGACCCCCAGCTTTAAGAAATAAACCAACTGCTAACTCCAAACTGGTAAGTCAAGTTTACTACTTTAGTGGGAAACGTTTTCCAGTGTGTGGAACTGTCCAGACATTTTATTCCTCAGGCATATGCTTGTGTTACTTAGTACCTGATGAGAATATAAACTCTAGGTTAGAAACCAAGGAGAAACTATTGCTGAAATGGTGAACAGCTCATCTTAGATTGGTAGAGTAGTTAATTTGAAACAATTCACATTTTGCATGTCTGGGAAAGATAACTGTGAGTATAATGTATTGCTTTGTAGACTATAGGCTCAGATTCAAAGGCCTGCCAGTCTGGCAGTGTAAGATCATGGTGACTGGAAGAGATCACACTCTTCTTAAAGACCACAGCAGCCATACCACAGTAGCTCTTTGTTTCCATAGGATATTTTAGTCCCACTATGCCAAAATGGTTTTTCAAGACTAAACAAGTCTAGATGTTTATGTAAAATTTCTCAGTTTCTGAAACATTGTTGCTCAAACAAAACATTTATTGTCCTTACGCCATCAATTCCCAACTTTGTTGTAAAGTTATGACCAGTATAGACTAAACAAGTCTGGATGTTTATGTAAAATTTTTCAGTTTCTGAAACATTGTTGCTCAAACAAAATATTTATTGTCCTTACGCCATCAATTGCCAACTTTATTGTAAAGTTATGACCAGTATATTGTTCAGATTATTTTTTTTTATTGTGATTTTTGTTTGTTTTTTGTGAGTTTTTTTTTTGTTTTTTTTACAGAGAGGAAGAGGGAGGGATAGAGAGTTAGAAACATCAATAAGAAAGAAACACTGATCAGCTGCCTCCTGCACACTTTCTACTGGGGATGTGCCCGCAACCAAGGTACATGCCCTTGACTGGAATCGAATCGGGACCCTTCCATCCACAGGCGGATGCTCTATCCACTGAGCCAAACCGGTTAGAGCCAGATTTTTATATGCTTTAAAATGTTAGCATTTCAGAGCGCAGAAGGCATTTGTAAATGACCTAAGTTTCTGTGGTGATGTTAAGGAATAAACGTTTTCTGTGTCTTTCTATTATCTATTAGAAAGGTGACAATATAACAGACTGTTCCAAGTAAACGGTGCTATACAGCTACTTCATTATTAAGCACTCAGGGAAGTAATACTTTTTCCTTTTGCCACTCCTTACCCTCTCAAAAATAAAAAAAACCACTCTCCTCCTCTAAATGTAGCAGTGGTTTATAACTTCTTAAAATGTTCTGTTAAAAATTTTTGTTGTAGTATTTAGTAAATATATATATAAAAACTTATTTAACCAAGTAAGCCCTATTTATTATATTTTTATTATGTCAAAAAAAGAAAGTATATTGTAATCAGATTTGCCACATGTATATTGAGATTTTTCTTACCTAAAATGAAAATAGGAATAATCAACCTATCCTGCTTTCTAAATTTGTGTCAGATAGCACAAGAGGAAGAAATTCTAAACTGGTATATATTTTTATTCTCTGATCCATGTTTTGGTGAAGGAAAGTAAAGAAATTAATATATATTGAGTATAGTTTGAAAATTGTGATAAAACTATGTAAGAACTCCTTAAAACCAAAAATTTTCAGCATTTAAGATTTTCACTAAGCTTTTGCTTTTGTATGTGACATGATAATTATGTGATCCTAATCATTTTAGTCAACATAACAACTAATGAGAAATTTTTGTTTGTATCTAATTACAGAAATTAGGTAAATGGCAAATAAAATACTACTGTCAAGAAGTTACTAGAAAAAAAGATATTCTAGTTGGTAACTTCACAAAAGAAGATTACAGCCAAACCGGTTTGGCTCAGTGGATAGAGTGTCAGCCTGTGGACTGAAAGGTCTCAGGTTCAATTCTGGTCAAGGACGTGTAGCTTGGTTGTGGGCACATCCCCAGTAGGGGGTGTGCAGGAGGCGGCTGATTGATGTCTCTCTCATCCATGTTTCTAGCTCTCTATCCCTCTCCCTTCCTTTCTGTAGAAAATCAATAAAATATATAAAATAAAATAAAAAGAAGGAGATTTTATAACAGACAGAAATAAAAATATTGGAATTTTTCCCCTTGAAGAAAAAAGTTACTTTTCAAATAAATATATATATACACACACACACACACACACACACACACACATACATATACATATACACATACATACATATACTTTTATTTCAGAGAAGAGGGGAGAGAGATAGAAACATCAGTGATGAGAAAGGATCACTGACTGCCACCACTGGGGGGATCATGCCCACAACCTGAGCATGTGCCCCAGCTGGAATTGAACCTGAGACCCTTTAGTCCACACGCCAACTTGATCTTCATCCCCTGAGCCAAATAAACATCCTATCTAATAAAGAGGGAATATGCTAAGATGGCAGTGTCCATAGCCAATAAGGAGGGAGTATTCTAATTGATTGCCCCACCCTCAAAGATGGTGGCACCCAGTCCCCTCAGCTGCCTCCAGGGTCCCCCAGTTCCTTGAGACACCTAGCCTCCCAGGGCCGGCTCAAAGCACAGGCAAGCCTCAGAAGGTGGCTGCCCAGCCACCCAGGGCCGTCCAAAGCTGAGGTAACCAGGGCTGGCCAAGGCTTGCGTGACCAGCAGTGGCAGCAGCAGAGGTGTGATAGGGTATCACCTTCCCCTGATCACCAGTCACCTCCCACCCCTGAGGGACTGTGAGAGGGGGCGGGGTGGGCTGAGGGACTCCCCTTGTAGTGCATGAATTTTCATGCACCGGACCTCTAGTTTATATATATACTAGAGGCCCGGTGCAGGAAGATTCCCGCAAGAATAGGGTTTCCTGCAGCCTTCTCTGCTGCCCTGCCTGTTTCCCTTCCTTCTCCATAACCCTGCTTGCTTCTCTACAGCTTTGCTCCCTTCTGCAGAGCTTGACTACCTTCTATGCTGTCTCCAGTCTTAGCTCTGCGTCTGGATATGCAAATTAACCACTATTTTGGTTGAGTTAATTTGCATACTCACCTCTGATTTTTTTTGTGGGCATAACAGAAGTATGGTCAATTTGCATGTTTCTCTTTTATTATATAGGATAAACTATAGGCCCAGTGCATGGATTTGTGCACAGGTGGGGTCCGGCCTGTCCAGCCCCAATCGCACATTGGAGTTGGCCTGTTAGGAGGAGGAGATTATGGGAGATTATGGGAGTTTGGCTGACTGGCCTGCCACAAACTGGGCCAGTCAAGAATGGCTGGATGGAGGGAGGGGATGCAGGCAATTGGCCAGCGGGCCCTGCTCCTAACTAAGGTTAGGGGGCTAATTGGGGGTAGGGCTGGCCATAGAGAGGGGTTGTGGCCATAGGCTGGCCAGCCCCAATCCCGAATGGGATGAGGGTGCCATTTGAGGTCCTGGGGAAGGGGTGTGGGAGGTTGGCTGGCTGGCCTTACCCCCTATTTGGGTGCAGGGGGGCAATCAGGGGTGGCCAGCCACGGGGAGGGCTGCAGGCTGATCAGGGTGGTGGTGGCCCATTGGGGGTGAGATAACCACATAGGGGTTACTGGGGAAAAAAGGAGACATATGTACCTGATTGGGCTAATTTGCTGGCCACAGTGGGCATCATAGTGATTGATCATTATGATCATCACGCCATTATAGTCGCTTGCTTTTTATATATATAGATTATATTAATTATTTTATTGGTTTTCAAAAAAAATACCTTCACTTTTATGTGTTCATCAAAACAGTCACATCACCGAAACCGGTTTGGCTCAGTGGGTAGAGCGTCAGCCTGTGGACTGAAAGGTCCCAGGTTCGATTCTGGTCAAGGCCATGTACCTTGGTTGCGGGTGCATCCCCAGTAGGGGGTGTACAAGAGACAGCTGATTGATGTCTCTCTCATATTGATGTTTCTAACTCTCTATCCCTCTCCCTTCCTCCTTGTAAAAAATCAATAAAATATATATTTTTTTTAAAGTCACATAAAAATTGATGTAACTAAAGAAACAAATTTTATTTTACTTATTGATTAGAAGCCTGATGCAAGAAATTCATGGATGGGTATGAGGGTGCTCCTCAACCCAGCCTGCACCCCTTCAATCTGGGACCCCTTGAGAGATGTCTGACTGCCCGATTAGGCCCGATCTCAGTAGTGGGATCAGGCCTAAACAGGCAGTCGAACATCTCTCTCACAGTCCAGGTCTGCTGGCTCCCAACCGCTCACGTGCCTGCCTGCCTGATTCCCCCTAACTGCTTCTGCCTGCTACCATGATCACCCTCAAACCATTCCCCTGCCAGCCTGATTGACATCTAACTGCTCCTTTGCCAGCCTGATTGCCCCTAACTGCCCTCCGCTGCCGCTCTGGTTGCCCCTGTTTTCCCCTGCAAGTCTGGTTGCCCCCTAACTGCTCTCCCCTGCAGGCCTGGGTCCCCCCTAACTATCCTCCCTGCAGCCTTGTCCCTCCCATCTCCCCTTTCCTGCAAGCTTGTTACCCCAAACTACCCTCCCCTGAAGGCCTGGTCACTCCCAGCTGCCCTCCCCTGCAGGCCTGGTTGCCCCTAACTGCTCTCCCCTGCAGGCCCAGTCATCCCTAACTACCCCCCCTCCCCTGCAGGTCTAATTCCCCTGCCCCTCCCCTCAATTGCCCTCCCCTGCTGGCCATCTTGTGTGTTGGACTGATGGTCAGTTTGCATATTACCTCTCTGTTATATAGGACATGATTAGAGAAAAAAAGAGATACAGAAACATCAATCAACTGGAGGCCTGGTGAATTAATTCGTGCATGAGTGCGATCCCTAGGCTTGGCTGGTGACTAAAACGCCAGTGTCTGGCATGGAAAGGAAAGTCTCAACTGACTTTTGAACCCTGGGTAGCATCTGGGCCCCCCAGGCTCCCCAGATTCCCCTCCACCTGAGTCACAGCACCCGAATTCCCATATGGAGATGCAGTGAGTGTGACTTGATGCCACAGGCCGGATTGCAGTGTGGGCCTCTCAGGTGCCCAGTGGCACTGCATGGAAGCTGGGGAGGCAGCGTGCTTTTTCCCAGCTGGCCTTGAAGACAGGCTCCTGTGTGAACCATGGGAGCCCAACTAGCCCCTGTGGTCCTGGCAGCTGAGGCCCCACTCACCCAAAAGCGGCCATGCAGGTGTGGGGCAAGCTCCTCGTGGGTGCCCAACACCTGAGTACAAGGGCTTCCCTGGCACTAGAGCCCTGTTGCCCAGGTGGAATGTAGGAGGGGGAGTGAGAGCGAGCTCATCAGAGAGCCTGCATTCTCACCACACTTCCATCCCCATAAACCAGAAAAATGGCAGTGTGTTGCTGATGCCCACCATGTTCCACACTGCTCCCTGGTGGTCAGCACACATGATGTCGAGCAGTCAAACGACCCCACTCCCCCCCACCCAGGGGACAATTTGCATATTAGGCTTTTATTACATAGGATTGCCTTTCAGACATGCCCCAACAGTGGTTCCAACCCAAAATCAGGAATGTGCCCTGTCCAGGAATGAAACCTGCAATAACTGAGCTGTTCTGACTGGGCAAAAAAACACATTTTATTAGTAAGCTTAAAATATATACAGTGGTGATATAGAACTAAGGCCAGAAAACATCATGGTGTATAGGTGTGGTGTGGATTTTTGTTTTGTCTTAACTAAAAGTCTGTCAGTGGCCCTAATTGGTTTGGCTCAGTCGACAGAGTGTCAGCCTGTGGACTGAAGGGTCCCAGGTTCAATTCTGGTCAGGGACACATACCTTGTTTGAGGGCACATTCCCAATAGGGGTGTGCATGAAGCAGCTGATCAATGTTTCTCTCTCATTGATGTTTCTAACTCTATATCCCTCTCCCTTCCTCTCTTAAAAAATCAATAAAATATATTAAAAAAATAAAATGAAAGTGTTAGTGGCTACATGGTGTGGAAGAGATTTGTAACTTATTCTTTTTGCATCAATTGCTTTGTTATTTTTATTTATTTTTTTAAATATATATTTTATTGATTTTTTACAGAGAGGAAGGCAGAAAGATAGAAAGTCAAAAACATCGATGAGAGAGAGACATCGATCAGCCGCCTCCTGCACACCCCACAGTGGAGATGTGCCTGCAAGCAAGGTACATGCCCCCAACCGGAATCGAACCTGGAACCTTTCAGTCCGCAAGCCGACCCTCTATCCGCTGAGCCAAACCGGTCTTGGCTGCTTTGTTATTTTTAAAAATATTTTTATTGATTTCAAAGAGAAAGGAAGAGGGAGAGAGAGAGAAACATCAATGATGAGAAGCAATCATTGATCAGCTGCCTCCTGCACACCTCACACTGGGGATCAAGCGTGCAACCCTGACTAAGAATGGAACCATGATCTCCTGGTTCATACGTCAGTGCTCAACCCCTGAGCCATGCCAGCTAGGCAGTTTTTGTAATTTTTTAAGTTTTTTTGAACTGAGTAGAACTATTCTGTCGAAACAAGGCACTATACAAGAGCCCCTATTGAAAGGATTCTAATGTGTAAAACAAATGTTCAGCACATTGTAGTTTATCTTAACTCTCTTTGTATTCAAAGTGGAGACAAAAAAAAAAGAAGTGACAGAGGCTTATCCTCCACATTTCTCTTCTAAAAATGTGAGTTTGTATGTACAGGGTGAGGCAAACATAGTTTTACAGTTGTCTGTATGGAAAATAATATAATAGCCCAGTCTATGTGGCTCAGTGGTTCAGCATTGACATATGAATCAGGAGGTCATGGTTCAATTCCTAGTCAGGAGACAGCTGATCAATGATTCTCTCAACATTGATGTTTCTATTCTCCCTTCTCTGAAAGTATCTCTGAAATTAAAAAATATATATTTAGCCAAAACTGGTTTGGCTCAGTGAATAGAGCGTCAGCCTGTGAACTAAAAGGTCCCGGGTTCAATTCCAGTCAAGGGCATGTATCTTGATTGCGGGCACATCCCCAGTAGGGGTCGTGCAGGAGGCCAATGATTGATGTCTCTCCCCCACTGATGTTTCTAACTCTCTATCCCTCTCCCTTCCTCTCTGTAAAAAATCAATAAAATATATTTAAAAAGAAAATTTTATTTATATATATATATATATATATATATATATATATATATATATATATACAAAAAAATAATCCTATATAATAAAAGGCTAATATGCAAAATGGTCCCCATGGATAGAAGTTCAGCCCAATGGGAGTTAGACGAATGCTGACAAACGGGGTGGTGTGGGACATGTCGGGCCTCCACGACACAGTGCTGGCAATGGAGGCACTGCCAGCCCCAATGAGCCCAACAAGAGCAGGAACATAGTAGGAGCGTGGATCAGGTGCATGGCAGGTGCAAGCGGGGGCCCAATTGATCAGCCCTGTTTTGCCGCCCAAGCCTAGGGACCCTACCTGTGTGTGGATTTCATACACCAGGTCTCTAGTCTATGTATAAAAGCCTAAGTGACCAAATGATTGGTTGCTATGATGCTCACTGACCAGCAGGGGGCAGACTCCTAACACAGAAGCTGCACCCTCGTGGTCAGTGTGCTCCCTCAGCTAAATTCAAGTGGCCAGCCAACCTTCCGAGGCCCCCCCACCCCCCACTGCTGGCTAATCTCCTGCAAACTCTCCCTGCAGCCAATCTCCTGTGGCCCTGATTGCCGGCCAGACTGAGGGACCCCACCCATGCACAAATTTGTGCACTGCCACCTCTTATACAATAAATAATAATACAGGAATAGATTATATGTTTCACATACAGCTATAAGCCTCATTTTGCCCTACTCCATACTCAGTGGCTTCAAGTAGGATATGTATATGCATAGAACTTGATGATCTGAAATAGTTAATGCAGTTGTTAAGATAAAATCACTATGGTTTCCGACTTAAATGTTTGAGCCCTGCCCATTTCCTCATAGCATTTTCAAGTTCAATACAGATCTGAGATCTAGTACTCAGAAACTTCATGAAGATCTAGTTCTTTGATGATAAAGCCTAAAGAGACAGTTTAAAACTAAGATAATACCAGTGTAAATAGAATCAATTGTTAGATAAATTTTTTTGTTTTGGGTAAAAACATTTCTGTTCTCCCTTAGTAAATTTTAATTATACAATACAGTGTTATTTACTACTAGAGGCCCGTGCGCAAGTTTTATGCATGTTGGGGTTGTCCCTCAGCCCAGCCTGCACCATCTCCACTCTGGGACCCCTCAAGGGATGCCTGACAGCCTGTTTAGGCCCGATCCCAGTAGAATCAAGCCTAAATAGACAGTTGGAGATCCGTCTCACGATCCAGGACTGCTGGCTCAAAACCACTTGCTTGCTTGCTTGATTGCCCCTAACTGCTTCTGCCTTCCAGCCTGATCAGCACTAACCACTCCTCTGCCAGTCTGGTTGACGCCTAACTGCTCCCCTGTAGGCCTGATTGCTCCTAACTGTACTCCCCTACAGGTCTGGTCACCCCCAACTGCCCTCCGCTGCTGGCCTACTCACTCCTAACTGCCCTCTCCTGCCAGACTGGTCGCCACTAACTGTCTTCCCCTACAGGCCTAGTCCCCCCTCAACAGCCCTCTCCTGCCAGCCTGGTCACCCCTAATTGCCCACTCCTGCTGCCCTGCTCACCCTAACTGCTCTCCCCTGATGGCCTGGTTCCCTCCAACTGCCCTTGCCTCTGCAGGCCTGGTCTCCCCAACTGCACTGCACTGCAGGCCTGGTCACCCCTAAACACCTTCCCCTATGGCCTAGTCATCCCTACCTATCCTCCCTTGCAGGTCTGGTTCCCCCCAACTTCCTTCCCCTGCAGGCCTGGTCACCCCCAAGTGCCCTTTTCTTGCAGCCCCATCACCTCCAACTGCCCTTCCCTACAGGCCTGATTGCCTCCAATTGCCCTTTCTTACTGGTGTAGTCCTTTCCAATTGCCCTCCCCTGCAAGCCTGATTGCTCATAACTGCTGGCCAACTTATGGTGGATATCTTGTGTCCACATTGGGACAGCCATCTTGTGTGTTGGAGTGATGGTCAATTTGCAAATTACCATTTTCTTGGGTAGGACTAGAGGCCTAGTACACAGACTTGTGCACAGGAGTGTTCTGGCTGATGCAGCCCCAATTGGGGTTGATAGGAAGTCAGGCCTTTCAGGAGGAGAAGACAGCAGAAGGTTGGCTGTCCAGCCCACCCTGATCAGAGCCTGATAAGAATTGGGCCAGCTGGGGGCACAGGTGATTGGCCCCCTCCCCCATTTGGTGTGGGGGGGCAGGGTTGGGGCAGGGCCAGCCATAGGGAGGGCTTGTGGGGGAGCCAATTTGGTTCTTCACCACGGGAGTGGCTGTGGGAGGTTGGCTGGCCAGTCCGACACCTGATTGCTGTGTGAGGGCCAATCGGGGACAGAACTAGCTGGGGGAAGGGAAGTGGGGGCTAACTGGAGATGGTGCTGGCCCTGAGGAGGGGCTGTGGGTAGTGGGCCAATCTATCCCACCCCCCAAAATGGATGGGAGGGGGTGATCAGGGGTCAGCATCCTGGGCGGGGGTGGGAGGGGGGCATGGGCCCTGCCACTGATCAGAGTTTGAGGGCCAATTGGGGGTGGAGCTGGCTGAGGAAAGGGGCTGCAGGCCCGTCAGGGTTGTGGGGCCCATCTAAGGTGGGGCCGGTTGGGGAAGGGGCCTCATGAAGTTGGTTGGCCTGTCCCACCACCTGATGGAGCCTGTTTGCTGGTTACTAGTGGGCATCATAGCAACCGGTCGTTCTGGTCATTAAGGCATACAGTTGCTGGCTTTTTATATATATAGATAGTCCCATCTTTACATTAGATGCTCCTCAATCCTATACCTAATTCACCCTCTCTGTTGTGGAATGTAGTTGATAGGTCGTTATATAAATATCCGATGATGGAAATGACTATTTTCATTGTATAATCTGACTAGTTACTTAGTTTTTGTAGACCACTTCATTCTGTTAATCATAGATTTATAATTATACCGTAACTTATTCCTTCCTATTTGATCAATTTTCTTGATGTCTGTTGTTAGGTTTTCTATTTGCTTTTATTTTTAGTCTTCTAATCTCTGATTTTGCAAGTAAAGATCTAGCAAATAATTCTTAGTTCAAAGAAAATAAATGAGGAAACTGGGTTTCTGTTTGCAGTAGTCAGATCCAAAAAAGATTCCAGAAGAAGCTGTTGTTGGTATCTAATTTAATTTCATAAGGGTCATATGTCAGTAGTAATACAAAAAATAAATAAGAAATTCCAGCCTTGGCCAGGTGGATCAGTTGGATGGAGCATCATCCCATACTCCAAAAGTTGGTGAATTCAGTCCCCAGTCAGGGCACATATTGGAGGTAACTGATCAATTTTCTCTCTCCCTCCCTCCCTCCTTCTCTGTAAAAATCAATTTTAAAAAATTGTAGTAAATTCCATTGTGTAAACAAAATTGAATTTTTCCAGTTATGTAAGATATATCTTTCAACTGATAGGAAGAACCTAATTAAATTCACCCTGACAGTTGGAATGTGCCTACTACTTATCAGAGTTTTGAAATATTGTTTGCTGGTAATCTTAAAATTGATTAAGTAACTATCCCATACTAGCAAAATTGTGTAATTTGCTGTATATGTTTTTTAAAACATGTACTCTATTTCAAAATTGTTTCTTTTACATTTTCCATAGCATGAGGAGGAACCACCTCAGAATATGAAATCACAACCAGGAAATGATAAGCCATTATCAAAAACAGCCCTTAAAAATCAAAGGAAACATGAAGCTAAGAAAGCTGCAAAGCAGGTATTTGGGGGTACTAATTTCTTTTTAAAAATCTGTTAAATTAGCAGTAAGCCTTAAAGTTTTTTCATCCTAAAGATTTGACTGGTATGTTGTGAAATAATGTTGGAGTTAGACTTACTTAGAATATCTTTATTTTGTTTGACTATGAATTTTTAAGTATTCTTATGTATAAAATAGGAAAATAAGAAAACTGGATCTGATCTTAAAACCTGAAACCCTAATGGTATTATGTAGTATGAGTGGCCCGGTGAACAAAATTCGTAAATGGGGGCGTTTCCTCACCCCAGCCTGCACACTCTCCAATCAGGGACCCCTGGGGGAATGGCCAACTGCCAATCAGACATCACTCTTACAACCCAGGACCTCTGGCTCCTAACCGCTCACCTGCCTGCCTGCCTGATCGCCCCTAACTGCCTCCCCTGCTGGCCTAGTCTTACCCCCAGCTGTCTCTGTCTGCCTGATCACCCCCAACAGCCCTCCCCTGTCAGCCTGATCTCACCCCTAACTGCCTTCCACTGCCAGCCTGATTTTGCCCCCAAGAGTCTTTCCCTGCCAGCCTGATCTCAACCCCAACTGCCCTCCCCTGCTGACCTGATTTTTCCTAACTGCCTATGGCTCAGCCCCCACTACCATGGCTTTGTCCTGAAGGAAGTCTGACATCTGGAAGGTGGCTGACTTAATTAGCATATTACTCTTATTAGTATACATGCTGTGTAGCACAAGTGGCCCAGTGCACCATCGTACTATAATGGATAGGATTGCTTAAATGGGTGGGGAAGCCTTTTTCAGCAGGAGGAGATACTCTTGGCAGACAAAAATACTTAATCCCTATATCTGGACTGATAGCCAGCCATATACACTATACTGCCAAACTGGTCATTAAAAAATTGAACTGTTTTCTTACACCTTACACCAGCTGTTGCCCTTAAAACCCCTCCTCATCCCCCATCTTAGATTCTGCCTCTTCAGTTCACTCACATTAGGTTTTGATTGGTTGGTTTTTATGCCAGTCAGTGTCAGAAGCTTCACCTCCTAGACAGTCATTGGCTCCTTACAGTTCACCCAAATTAGGTTCTGATTGGTCGGTTTCTATGCCAGTCAGCATCTCTGTGCCTGATCAGAGAGGCAGGGCTGATCAATAGCCACTCCAGGCTGCTGAGGAGCAGCCTGAACTACTGATCTCTCTGAGGGACACGACTGCTGGCAAAGCCCAGAGAGAGAGAGAAGCATGGTCTGTACACATGTAATACATTAATAGAAAAATAAATTAATTAAAATAAAATAAAATAAAATAAGAAAATGAAAAAAAGAAGATTCTAGATCTAACAAAGTGTTCTCTATGACAAATCCTATCTAATAAAAGAGTAATATGCAAATTGACCATCACTTCAACAAAAGATGGCTGCCCTCATGTGAGCATAAGATGGCTGCCACAAGATGGCCAGCAGGGGAGGGCATTTGGAAGGGACAAAGTCTATAAGGGAGGGGCAGTTGGGGGTGATCAAGCCTGCAACAGAGGGCAGTTAGGGGTGACCAGGCCAGCAGAGGAGGGATGTTGGGGACGACCAGACCTACAGGGAAGGGCAATTCAGGGGGAACCAGGCTTGCAGGGGAGGGCAGTTGGGAGAGACCAGGCCTGCAGAGGAAGGCAGTTGTGGGGGACCAGACCAGAAGGGGAGAGCAGTTAGGGGCGATGAAGTTGGCAGGGGAGGGCAGTTAGGGGTGATCGGGTCAGCCAGGGAGGGCAGTTGGGGTGGACCAGGCCTGCAAGGGAGGGCAGTTAGGAGGGACCAGGCCAGCAGGGGAGGGCAGTTAGGCATGACTAGGCCTACAGGGGAGGGCAGTTAGGGGTAAACAGGCTGGCAGGAGAGCAGTTAGGCATCAATTAGGCTGGCAGGGGAGTGGTTAGGGGGTGATTAGACTGGTAGACAGAAGCAGTTAGGGGCAATCAGACAGGCAGGCAGGTGAGCAGTTGGGAGCCAGCAGACCTGGATTGTGAGAGGGATGTCCAACTGCCTATTTAGGCCCAATCCAATAGGTGTCTAAATATCATATTCTTTATAGAATCCTCACACATTTCTTTCAATAAACATATCTGATTTGCATTGAATTCTTCCAGTAGGATCGGGCCTAAACAGGCAGTTGGACATCCCTCTACGGGGTCCCATATTGGAGAGGGTGCAGGCTGGGCTGAGGGACAAGGCTCCCCACCCCCCAAAAGAATTTTGTGCACTGAGCCTCTAGTACTATGTAAAAACCTTTTGTCTGTCTCATTGTACTGTGGTACTTTTTTTAGCTGCATTGTCTTTATTTTGGTACAATATCATATTTTATCAGACCTTCAATTCAGATCCATTCTTTATATAAAATGTAGCATAAAAGATAAAAATCACATTTTAGTTTCTTCATGTTATATACCAAAGCAATGTTTTCATTTTAGACAATTGAATTTTTCCCGTAGGAAGCAAAAACTGACAAGAGTCTGGTTTTGTCACCTCCACCTACATCACAAAGCTCAGCTCAAAATACTGTCTTTCAGCCAACTTCTGGAGACCCTGAAGTAGACAAAAAAATTAAGAACCTAAAGAAGGTGAGAATTCAGTGCAAGTCAGGTGTGTTTATTGAAAGAAATGTGTGAGGATTCAATAAAGAAAATAATATTTAGACACCTAAATAGGCATCTAAGAAGTTTATAGCAGTTCTTGTTGCTTTCTCACTGAAATGCTGTCACAGGAGTAGCCTGACTTAAGTTCTATTTATAATTGTCTAATGTCTATTAGTCTTTTCATTATTGGTTTTGTAGTAAATAATGTACATTTGTACAGAAATATGCTGAATACTTTTATACTTAGCATTTTATTAGACACTCGTGAGATAAGTAGGAACAGGCTTTTTTCCCAGTTTTAAAGATGAGCAAATAGAGACAGATAGAAGTTGATTAGCTTGTGAAATTGCAACCAGATGTGGAGGTAAAATTGGGTCTCTAGAGCCCTTCCCAGGTTAATTTTGCAGTATTAATTTTCCCTTACAGCCAAAGATGTCATCCAAGTACAGTAAGGTGCTAAAATAAATAGTGAAGTTGTATATATGTACATACATCATGTACATATATACACACACACATACACATATATGCCAGTATAACATTAATTAAAAGCTTTGAAAATATTTCACCAAATGTATATTCTTTTTTTCCACAGCTGGAGCATATTTTTTTAATTTATTTATTTTTATGTTTTAGCATTAAAGTTGACAGTCAATATTATATTAGTTTCAGGTGTACAGCATAGTGGTGAGACATTTATATAACATATGAAGTGATTCCTCATCCCCCAATAAAGCTGGTACCCACCTGCCATCATGCATACTTATTACAATACTAGAGACCCAGTGCACAAAATTCATGCACGGGGGAGGGGGATGTATCCCTCAGCCCAGCCTGCACCCTTTCCAATCTGAGACCCCTCGGAAGATATCCAACTGCCCATTTAGAACTGATCCCAGTAGGACATCACTCTCACAATCCAGGACTGCTGGCTCCCAACTCCTCGCCTGGCTGCCTTCCTTATTGCCCCTAACCACTTCTGCTTGCCAGCCTGATCACCCGCTAACCAGTCCCCTGCCAGCCTAATTGATGCCTAACTGCTCCCCTGCCAGCCTGTTTGCCCTTAACTACCCTTCTGTTACAGGCCTGCTTAACCCTAACTGCCCTCCCTCTCAGGCCTGGTCACCCCTACTCCCCTCTTTGCAGGCCTGGTACCCTCCCAACTACTCTCCCCTGCAGGCCTGGGTTCCCCCACCTGCCCTTCCCTGCAGGCCTGGTCACCCCAAGCTTCCCTCTTCTGCTGGCCTGGTCACCACTAACTGCCCTCCCTTGATCGCCCTCTACTGCCCTCCCTTGCAGGCCTGGTCCCTCCCAACTGCCATCCCCTGCTGACCTGAATGCCCACAGCTGCCCTCCCTTGCAGACCTTGTCTCTTCCAACTGCCCTCCCCTGCTTGCCATCTTGTGGTAGCCATCTTGTTTCCACATGAGAGCATCCATCTTGTGTGTTGGAGTGATGGTCAATTTACATATTACTCTTTTATTACATAGGCTAGAGGCCTGGTGCATGGGTGGAGGCCAACTAGTTTGCCCTGAAGGGTGTCCCAGATCATGGTAGGGGTTCCCTTGGAGCGTGGGGTGGCCTGGGTGAGGGGCCTGTCGTGGTTTGCAGGCCTGCCATGCCCCCCACCCCCCTCCGGTGACCCAAGCAGAGGCCCTAGTATTTGGGATTTATTTATCTTCTGTAATTGAAACTTTATAGCCTTGAGAGGAGCCAAGCCTCCTGGGTGCTCTGTGGCCCCAGCCATTTTTTGGGGGTTAATTTGCATACTCACTCCTCATTGGCTGGTGGGCATGGCTTGTGAGTATAGCAGAGGTATGAACAGTTTGCATGTTACTCTTTTATTAGATAGGATTATTGATTACTTTCCCTATGCTGTACATTATATTCTCCCATTATCATCCCCTATATTGTTAACGTATCTAATTTTGCATTTAATTTTAAAAAATAGTTTACCTTAGCATTTTAACAGACTATTCTTAATACAAATATAAGATAATTGATTCTCCTTATTCAGGATTCACATTCATATAATTGAGTTGTTAATAAGGACATTTGCATTCTAAAATTACTTATTTTTCCTTCCTCTTGATATTTGTAGAAACTGAAAGCAATCGAACAACTGAAAGAACAAGCAGCAACTGGAAAACAGCTAGAAAAAAATCAGGTCTTTTCTGTATTTTTAATTTGAGCTCATTGTCATGACTACTCTTCCTCTTTTAAAAACGTCTCTGGGAAAATATATGCTATATATTTTTTTAATGTTTTTATTCTTAACAGGGATAGAGGGAGACAAGAAGTAGATCATAGTGACTGAGAAAGTCACTATTTTTAAGAGGTGTTTTAATACTATTGCTGCTGAAAATAAGAGCATTTATTTTTGTTAGACAAAAAGAAGATTCTCTTCTTTCCTGTGTTTCAGGTTGCACTGTTCTTTTTTTTTTCCCCCTTCCCTCTTCCTTTTCTCAACACTTTTAAGCCCAGATGTAGACTGGAAATTTTACTGGACCTGAAGGAATGCAGTAAGACAGCTTCTGGCCTAGCTGGTGTGGCTTAGTGATTTAGCAAGGATCTGTAAACCAGGAGGTCATGGTTCAATTCCTGGTCAGGGCATATGCCAGGATTATGGGTTTGATCCCCAGTGGGGGGCATGCAGGAGGCAGCTGATCAGTAATTCTCTTTCATCTTTAATGTTTCTGTCTTCTTTTCCCTTCCTCTCTGAAATAATTAAAAATATATTAGAGGAAAAAAAAACTTAAAGACAGTTTCTTTGCCCCCATGATTCATGCCAGATACAAATTAAAATGTGTTTCCAATCTACACTTCTATTTTATTTTTGTTTTTTTAGTTGATTTGCAGAGAGGAAGGAAGAGGGAAATAAAACATCAATGATGAGAGAGAATCATTGGTTGGCCGCCTCCTGCATGTCCTCTACTCTCATGTACCCTGACTGGACTTCCTGGTTCATAGGTCAACACTTAACCACTGAACAACACCGGCTGGGCATCCAATCAGTATTTTTAAATCTATTTACCAGTGGATCTGATAAACTGTCAGCTATAATCTCTCTAAATATTTTCTTCTTTGCTATTTGGCTATGGAGCCAATAATTATTTTATTTCCTTTTTAATAACTTCATTGTTTTAAAATTTTCTAGTTGGAGAAAATTCAAAAAGAGAAAGCCCTTCTCCAAGAGCTGGAAGATTTGGAATTGGGTATTTAAAGAGTCACAAAAAGGAAGTTGGTTACCGGAAATCAGTGGAAACTCATCTTTTGTTACGTTCATTGGTGTATACAGAATGTTCATGTGCCCACATTTAACATTCATTTCTAATTTTAAACATTTTCCAAATTCTGCATATGTGTGAAATTATTTAATAATGCCTATTAAAATTGATTTTTGTGTTTTGCATTTATTTCATGTTAACATGAAATAAAAAAAGACGCATTAATTTTCTAGCTAAGTTTGACAGATTAAAAAATAGATGCCATTGTTTTTTAGGAGGAGATAGTATTTACCATATAAATGAATAAAGACATTTTAAATTGAATCAATTTTGGCTTTGTTATAAGTTTTTCACTCAAAAAGTCCTTTATTAATTTAGAAGGCAAGTTTAGAAAAATTGCCTTTTAATATGTAATATAGCTTTTTTAATCCTAAAATATTACTGTATTATCAAAACTTTAAATCCTTAAAAATCAGGTTATAGTAAATAAATTATTCATATTATTTCTATTATCTGAAGTAAAGTTTTTCTTAGTTCTAAAGTAAATATAGATTTTAAAAATAGAGTAAAATATTTTATTTTGGTATTTCAAATAATAAACCTAGAGATCTGAGGATGAGGTAAATGTGTTCCAAACATGGAATGTGATTGTTTTATTTGTATTTTCTTGTGTGTTTTGTTGTTGTTGTTTTTTGCTTGTCCACTTTTATTTTATTTTTTTCTTTTTTATTGTAAGACATTTGATTATCAAAACCAATTCATATTACAATTAATTATTTTCATCAGGTTTACATTTGAAATTATTTTTATTTCATTTGCATTGATATAGGGCTAATAATATTTAATCTGCTATGTAAAAGAAAAAAATTTAGAAATACCTTGAGAAACACACACAAACAGATGACTGAGTTTGCTGATACCCCAAAATTTCTATCAAGCTTTGGTAAAGATCGAATGTATTAAATTTGAGTGGCATTTTAAATGTTTTGTGTGTGGAGTGTATGTGTACATATATGTACATATAATTGCTTTCAACATTTATTTCTGATATTAGAAATTGACACAGATTACTTTTATACTATATTTAAAAGTTATTTTTCTAATGTTAAATAATGCATTCTGAAACAATATAATGCTCTTTTGGCTTCGAAGCCTAACAATTGTTTTAATTAGTTCCCCTTTATAGTACAGTTTGTACTAAATTTAGTAATCATTTATAAAATGTTTATCTCAAAGATAGTATCATAGAAACTTTATTTTCTTTTTTTTATGTATCATACTTATTTTATTTTTTATTATTTTTTTAAATTAAATCTTTATTGTTCAGATTATTACATTTCTTTCCCATTTTTTCCCTTGCATAGCTCCCTGCCACTTGGGTCCCACCCCTTTCTCTACCCTTACCTCCCCCCACATTGACCTCATCCATAGGTGTATGATTTTTGTCCAGTCTCTCCCTGCACACTCCCCACCCCTTCCCCCCTGAGAATTATCAGTCAACTCCCTTTCTGTGCTCCAAATTCTATTATATTCACCAATCCATTCTTTTCATCAAATTTTCAATTCACTTAATTTTTAGATTCATTTGTTGATAGATATGTATTTGTTGTTTATAATTTTTTATCTTTTACCTTTTTCTTCTTCCTCTTCTTAAAGAGTACCTTTCAGCATTTCATATAATACTGGTTTGGTATTGATGACCTCCTTTAGCTCTTTCTTATCTCTGAAGCTCTTTATCTGCCCTTCAATTCTGAATGTTAGCTTTGCTGGATAGAGTATTTTTGATTGTAGGTTCTTGATATTCATCACGTTGAATATTTCTTGCCACTCCTGTCTGGCCTGCATAGTTTCTGTTGAGAAATCAGCTGACAGTCGTATGGGTGCTCCCTTGTAGGTATGGCTGTTGGCACAGCTGGATGGTTTAAGGCTTAATAGCCACTTCTACTAGGGTCTGCCACAGTGAGGTATTGGTAAGGGAGGTGCCTTTTCCATGGAGAACACTGCTTTGCCCCTCTTACACTCTAGACTATAGTGTGAAGGCTGCAGCCCAGCTTCTCCGCTGTTACCACACTCACTGTAGCCATGGTGGGCACTGAACTGCATCTGTGGTCACCATGCTTGTCCTTCTACCCATCCTGCCTCCCCTAATTCATTTCCATCTTCCCCACCTTTAGATGTATTTCCCACCTTCAGATATTTTTTTGCAGTTCTTTCAGGAGTGTGTGTGTGTGTGTGTGTGTGTGTGTGTGTGTGTGTTGACCAGGGAACACTATGTTGAGTTATAGTTGACTTGTAAATTGAAGGGCAGAAACAGGCATCTTCTCATTCTGCCATGAAGCTGATATTCTCAATATTAAGTTTACAAACCTAATGGCTCTTATTTTAAGCATTGGAACTATCTAAGTTGTTCAATCATTTGAGTAAAATGTAATGATATGTTAGATAGAAATAATAGATGATTGCACACATACTACTTAATTGGCTGAGAATTATGTGATTTGTTCAAAATTTTTATCATTCAGAGTACTTAAATATGAAACTGGCATAAGATAGTCTGGGGTGTGTTATAATTGAATGTTTGTATGCCCCCAAACTTCATGCTTTCTCTCTCTCTCTCTCTCTCTCTCTCTCTCTCTCTCTCTCTCTCCTCTTCCTCCTCCTCTCCCCCACCTCCTCCTCTCCTTTTCCTTTTTCTCCTCTTTCTCTTTCTCTCTCTCTCTCTGCCATGTGAGGACTTAGAAGGCAGTTGTCTGCAAGGCAAGAAAAGATGTCTCACTAGAACTTCACTGTGCAGGCTATTAGGTCTCTGTATAATATTTTTTATTTCAGTCAGTGTATGTTTAATTTCTAGTAGGTTCTTTTTCATCTCTAGTTGGTCCTTTTTCGTGTTCTCATGGGTCTCGCTAAATTTATCCATCTTGTCTGGGAAATTCTTGAAGAACCTTATAACCATGGTTTTGAATTTTATATCTAGTCATTTGTTTTCCTCCATTTCTTTTGTTTGTGATCTGTTCCTTTGTCTCCACATTTTCACTGCTGGGAGAACGTCTGTGCTGAAGTCAGCCTAATGTTACAGAACTTGCAAAATTGCAAAAGCCTCTCTGTTGAACTTGGATGGGGTAGAGTCTCAGGGCTGAGCAGACAGCCTTGGCTTCCAGTCAGCCCCACCCTTCGTAGCTCTGGGGTCTGTGTACCTTGGTAATCCCTGCAGCCCTCTTTATGTGCACATGCATGCCTCCAGACCTCTGTCTTTCTGGTTCCCGTGTGCTCTGGGGACCCGTAAGAATCTTGGTCCTCAGGGTGTTGCATGAAACTGGAATTCAGTGCATTCAGAAGTGCAATTCAGCACAGTTCAGAGGTTCTGTCTCCTGCCCGCTAGAGAAAGCCAGTGGCGTGCCCAGTGGTGTGCATGCCCCTAGACCTATGCCCTTTCATGGCTCCTCTAAGTTTCTGTGCACTTGTCCCTTTTCATAACACTGTAGACTCCCCCATTATGAGTCTTTCTTGGAAGGGGGGTTCAGTACAGTCGTAAGTGGGGTTCAGTGCAGTCAGTAGTTTCTATCTCCCCACTAGAGGAAGCCAGTCAGACACTCGACCACCTGTTCTCTCCATGAGCGTGTTTTCGTACCTCAGCTTTTTGCAGCTCTTCTGAGTCTAGTTGTAGAATTCCCATTCAGCCAACTTTCCTATGGTTCTGGATGATGTCCCTTCTGTCTTTTAGTTGTAGTTTTGAAATTATTGTGCAAGGCAACAGTTTAGGTATTCACCAATGCCGCCATCTTGGTTTTCCTCCAAATCTTAGCTATTATAAATTGTACTGCTATGAACTTAGGAGTGCGTATATCCTTTGTGATTGGTGTTTCTAGTATCTTTGGACATACTCCTAAGATTGGGATTACTAGGTCAAATGGGAGTTCCATTTTTAGTTTTTTGAGGAAACTCCATATTGTTCTCCACAATGGCTGCACAAGTCTGCATTTCCACCAGCAATGCACGAGGGTTCCTTTTTCTCCACAACCTCACCAACACTTGTCGTTTGTTGATTTGTTGATGATTGCCATTCTGACAGGTGTGAGATGGTATTGCATTGTTGTTTTGATTTGTATCTATCAAATAATTAATGATTTTGAGCATGTTTACATGTGTGTCTTGCCCTTCTATCTTCTTTTGAAAAGACTCGCTTTAGGTTCGTTACCCTTTTTTTTATTGAAACATTTATCTTCCTTTTATTAAGTTGTATAAGTTGGCTGTAGATGTTGGGAGATTAAATCTTTATCAGTGATAACATTTGCAAATATGTTCTCCCATACAGTGGTCTTTCTTGTTGTTTTGTTAATGGTTTGTTTTGCTGTACAAAAGCTTTTTATTTTAATGTAGTCCCATTTCTTTATTTTCTCTTTAGCTTCTATTGCCATAAGAGCAGTATCAGTGAAGAAGTTGCTTCGACATGTATGAGATTGTGCTGCCTGTGGATTCCTTTAGTATTTTTATGGTTTTCTGTCTGATGTTTAAGTTCTGTATCCATTTTGAGTTTATTTTTGTGTATGGTATAAGTTGGTGGTCTAGTTTCATTTTTTTTTTTTTACATGTATCTGTCCTATTTTCCCAACACCACTTTTTAAAGAGACTGTATGACTCCATTTTATGTTCATACCTCCTTTTTCAAATATTAATTTAACATACTAGCTTGGATTGATATCTGGATTCTTTATTCTGTTCCATTGGTCTATATGTGTTTTCTTATGCTAGGACAGGGCTGTTTTGAGAACAGTTGCTTTATAGTACAGCTTAAAATGTGGTATTGAGATTCCACCTACGTTATTCCTCTTTCTCAGAATTGCTGTGGCTAATTGGGATCTTTTTTTGTCCCAGAAGAACCTTTGGAGAGTTCTTTCTAGATCTGTGAAATATACCCTTGGTATTTTAATGGGTAGTTCATTGAATCTATAGATTGCTTTGGGTAGTATGGATATTTTAATATTATTGATTCTTCCAAGACATAAGCATGGTATGCTATTCCATCTGTTTACGTCTTCCTTTATCTCTTTTTTCAGTGTCCTGTAGTTTTCTGCATATAGGTCTTTTACCTCCTTAGTTAAGTTTATTCTTGGGGATCTTAATTTTTTTGGTGCGATGACATATGGGATTGATTTTTAATTTCTCTTTTTGTAATACATTATTACCGTATAGAAATTACATGAATTTCTTGGCATTAATTTTGTATCCTATTTTTCATGGAATCCTTTGGGTTTTTTTAAGTACAGTATCATGTCATCTGCAAATAAGGATATCTTTACTTCTTTTTGATTTGGATGTCTTTTATTTCTTTTTGTCTAATTGCAATGGTTAATACTTCCAGTACTAAGTTGAACAAGAGTTGTGAGAGTGGGCAGCCCTGTCTTGTACCTGTTCTTATGGAAAATGGTTTTAGTTTTTGCCCATTAAATATGATGTTAGCTGTGGGTTTCTCATATATAGCTTTTATTATGTTGAGGTATGATCATTCTATTTCCACCTTGTTGAGAGTTTTTATCACTAACGGGTGTTGCATTTTGTCAAAACCTTTTTCTACATCAATTGATAAGACTTGGCGATTTTTATCTCTCAATTTTTATGTGATGTATCACATTTATTGATTTGCGACTATTGTACCATCCTTTCTTCCATACTTATTAGACTATTGAGAAGTTTAGATTCTTCTTGATTGTTAGAAGGTTATATTTTTCTATCAATGTGTCCATTTTTCTCCCAAGTTGTACATTTTTTTTAGAATAGAGATGGTCATAGTATTTTTTAACAATTTGTACAGTGGTACCTCGAAATAAGTTTAATTCGTTCCATAACCTTGAGGCGTGGGTTACTATGAGATACTCGAGTTGCAGTAAACTGGTGGGTGGTGTGCAGCTGGCCGATCTGCGCGATTCCTCGTATCTCAATTGTTGCTCGTATTTCAAAGCAAAAATCGCTCGCTCGACGACTTGTATCTCAAAAATCTCGTATGTTAGGGCACTCGTATCTCGAGGTACCGCTGTATTTCAATGTGGTCTGTTGCTTTTTACACCTCTTTCATTTCTGATTTTCTTCATTTGAATCCTCTCTCGTTCTTTATTAATGAACCTAGCTAGAGGTTCATCAGTCTTTTTTATCCTTTCAAAGAACCAGCTCTTGCTTTTGTTGATCTTTTGTATTGTTTCTTTGCTCTCTATATCATTTATCTCGACTCTGGTCTTTACTATTTCCTTCCTTCTGCTTACACGGGGATTCTCTTGTTGCTCTATTTCTAACTCTTTGAGTTGTAGTGTTAGGTAATTTATTACTATTGTTTCTTGTTTTATTGTTTGTTCCTTTGTTTCTTTGCAGTATGACTGTATAGCTATTAACTTCTCTCTCAAGACTACTTTCAAGGGAGAGAGAGAGAGAGAGAGAGAAAGTGACAGAGGGAGAGAGAGAGAGACATTAATGATGATCGGCTGAGAATCCAAGATGACGACATAGGTAAACACCTACACTGCTGACTCGCACAACTATTTCAAAACTACAACTAAAAGACACAACAGACATCATCCAGAAACACAGGAAAGCTGGCTGAGTGGAAATTCTACAACTAGAAGGGAAGAGAGGGGCTAACAGAGACCCAGAGGAGCTGCAAAAAGCTGAGGTATGGAGACATGCGCAGAGAAAGCGAGTGCTGGAGTACCTGGTTGGTTTCCTCTTGTGGGAGGGAGATGGAGACTTTAAAAGGCATTGAACCGCTTATTCTACAACACTAAACCCAGATCCAGCCGAAACTAATACGGGGGGAGATTAGACTGTGAAAAGGGAGAAGTGCACGGAAATTTAGGGGAATCGCAAAAGATAGGAGGGCTGGTCGTGCTCACACACGGCGCTGCAGTGAGGACCGATTGCTGATTGTACCGCTGGCTTTCGCAAGTGGGCAGGAGACAGACCCTCACAACTGTGCCACTTCTAACTCCACTAAACCCCAGTTTCGTGCGAAACCCTGGGGACCCAGACTCATATGGTCCAGGACCGCAGAGGAGCTGGAGGGACAGCAGTGTAGAGGCACTCAGATGGCGCCGCACAGTGACAGCTCCAGCGATTACCCAGTCACATGAGACTCAGGGGCAGTGGAGGGTGGGGCCAACTGGAAGGCAAGGCGGTGCTTTAAACCCTGTGACTCCACCCATCCCAAGCTCAACAGAGAGGCTTTTGCAGTTTTGCAACTCTTGTATCATAAAGCTGAATCCAATGCAGAAGTTCTCCCGGCATAGTGAAAATGCTGAGACAAGGGAAGGGATCACAAACAAAAGAAATGGAGGAAAACAAACAACCGGATATAGAGTTTGAAACCACGCTTATAAGGTTTTTCAACTATATCCTAGAAAAGTTAGATAAAGTTAGTGAAACGCAAGAGTAGATGAAAAAGAACCAACTAGAGATGGAAAAGAACCAACTAGAAATTAAATATACACTGACTGAAATAAAAAATATTATACAGAGTCTGAACAGCAGACTAAAGAATGGCAAGAATCAAGTCAAAAATTTGAAATATAAAGAATCAGAAAACACTCAACTGGAAGAGCTAGAAGAAAGTAGAATCCAAAAATGTGAAGATAATGTAGGGGGCCTCTGGGACAGCTTCAAGCGTACCAACATCAAAATTATTGAGGTGCCAGAAGAAGTGAGAGCAAGATACTGAAAACCTACTTAAAGAAATAATGACTGAAAACTTCCCACATTTGGTAAAACAAATAGACTTACAAGTCCCAAAAGTACACACAACCCCATATAAAAGGAATCCAAAGAGGACTACACCAAGACACATCAAAATTAAAATACCACGGCAAAAGACAAAGAGAATATTAAAAGCAGCAAGAGAAAAACAGTTCATCACCTACAAGGGAGCACCCATACGACTATCAGCTGATTTCTCAACAGAAACTATGCAGGCCAGATGGGAGTGGCAAGAAATATTCAACGTGAGGAATAGCAATAACCTACAACCAAGAATACTCTATCCAGCAAACCTATCCTTCAGAATTGAAGGGCAGATAAAGAGCTTCACAGAGAAGAAAAAGCCAATGGAGTTCATCAACTCCAAACCAGTATTATATGAAATGCTGAAAGGTACTCTTTTAGAAGAGGAATAAGAAAAAGGTAAAAGAGAAAAAATTATGAACAAAAAATATATATCTATTAACAAGTGAATCTATAAATTAAGTGAATTAAAAATTTGATCAACAGAATAAACTGGTGACTATAATAGAATCAGGAGCACAGAAAGGGAGTGGACTGATAATTCTCAGGGAGAGACTGGACAAAATCATACATCTATGGATGAGGTCAATGGGAGGGAGGTAAGGGTAAAGGGAGGGGAGGGGGTCCGGTGGAGGGGAGCTATGAAGGGGAAAAAAGAGAAACAAATGTAATAATCTGAATAAGAAAGATTTTATTTAAAAAGATGAAAAAAAAATAGACTGCTTTCACTGTGTCCCATAGATTTTGGCTTGTGTTTTCATTGTCATTTGTTGTCATGATGTTTTTTTATTTCTTCCTTGATCTCTCTGGTTACCCAGTAATTGTTCAATAGCATGCTGTTTAATCTCCATGTGTTTGATTTCTTTGGATTGTTTTTCTTGTAGTTGTTTTCCAGTTTTACGCCACTGTGATCTGAAAAGATACTTGTTATGATTTCTGTCTTCTTGAATTTGAAGAGACTTTGCTTATAACCCAACTGATGGTCTATCTTTAAAAATGACCCATATGCACTTGAGAGGAATTTATATTCAGCGGCTTTGAGGTGAAATGTTCTTAAGATGTCAATTAATTCCATCTTGAGTCCGGAGTCATTTAGGATTGATTTTTTTTTTTTTTTTTTTTTTTTACAGTATTTGTCCAATGGTGATAGTGGGGTATTAAAATGCCAAGAGCAAAAGACAAAAAGTCTCCTACTATGATTTTAAAAAATATACTTTTTTTCTTCAGATTATTACAAGTTCCTATTTTCCCCCCCATAGGTCCCCTCCACCTAGCTCCCACCCCACCCTCTACTCTTACTTCCCCCTCCCATTATCTTCATGCATAGTTGTATGATTTTTCTCCAGTCTCTCCCTGCACCCCCCTAATCTCTGTTCCCCTGAGAATTATTAGTCCACTCACTTTTTATGCCTCCTATTCTATGATATTCACCAGTTTTCTTTGATCATCAGATTTTCAATTCCCTTAATTTTTAGATTCACTTTTTGATAGATATCTATTTGTTCATAATTTTTACCTTTACTATTTTTTTCTTCTTCCTCTTGTTAAACAGTAACTTTCAGCATTTCATATAATACTATTTTGGTGTTGATAAACTCCTTTAGTTTTTTTCTTATCTGTGAAGTGCTTTAACTGACCTTCAATTCTGAATGATAGGTTTGCTGGGTAGAGTAATCTGGGTTATAGGTTCTTGCTATTCATCACTTTGAATATTTGTTGCCACTCCCTTCTGGCCTGTATAGTTTCTGTTGGCAGATCAGCTGACAATCGCATGAATGCTCCCTTGTAGGTAATTAACTGTTTTTCTCTTGCTGCTTTTAAGATTCTCTTTTTGTCTTTTGCTCTTAGCATTTTAATAATGATGTGTCTTGATGTGGTCCTCTTTGGATTCCTTTTGTTTGGGGTTCTGTTTGCTTCCTGGACTTGTAAGTCTATTCCTTTCACCAGATGGGGGAAGTTTTCAGTCATTATTTATTCAAATTGGTTTTCAGTATCTTGCTTTCTCTTTTTCTGGCACCCCCATAATTCTGATATTGATACAGTTGAAGTTGTCCCAGAGGCTCCTAACACTATCTTCACTTTATTAAAAAATATATTTTATTGATTTTCTACAGAGAGGAAAGGAGAGGGACAGAGAGTTAGAAACATCAATGAGACAGAGACATCAATCAGCCACCTCCTGCACGCTCCCTACTGGTGATGTGCCTGCAACCAGGATACATGCCCTTGATTGGAATTGAACCTGGGACCTTTCAGTATGCAGACCAAAGCTCTATCCACTTACCCAAACCAGTTTCATCACTATCTTCACATTTTTTTTATTCTTTTTAATTTTTGCTTTTCCAGTTGTGTGTTTTCTGCTTGTTTGTATTTCAAATCTTAGACTTGATGCTTGTGTTCCTCTAGTCTGCTGTTAGGTTTTTGTATATTTTTTATTTCAATCCACATATGTTTTACTTCTAGTTGATCCTTTTTCATCTCCTCTTGGGGCTCACTAAATTTATTCATCTTTTCTAGGAAATTCTTGAAAAACCATAAAACCGTCTTTTTTAACTCTTTACCCAGTCATTTGTTTTCCTCCATTTCTTTTGTTTGTGATCTGTTCTTTTGTCTCTGCATATTTTGCTCCTTCTCTGAGTTGGTAGAGTAGCTTTCTGTGCTAGGTATCCTATGTGGTAGCTCTGCCTTCCCAGTTAACTGAGGTGGACACTCTTGTTGCACCCCTTTATGAACTGTATGTACAGTGTTGTTTTAGTAATTGTTTATTGTTGGTGGTATCCCTTGGTGGAATTTACCTCCAAGCCAATTTTTGAGGATCAGCTGTGTCCGAGCATGCATGCTTGCCTCCAGACCTCTGCCTATCTGGGTTGTCCTGAGTTTTTGTGCGCTCTAGGGAACTGTATGAGTCTGGGTCCCCACGGGTTCAGTGCACTTGGACCTGGATTTTAGTGCTGTTGGGATGTTCTGTTGTCCTCCCGATAGAGAAAGCCAGAGGTACAATCAGCAATCAGCGTCTGTGTGCGTACTTTGTGAGCATTTTCGCATTCCCCAAACCTCTGTCTTTCTTGGCTCCCTTGTTTCCCTGCACTCATCCCTTTTCATATCAGTCTGACTCCCCAATATGAGTCTCACCTGAAACTGGGGTTTAGTGCAGCCAGAAGTAGGGTTCAATGTAGTCGGGATATTCCTTCTCCCTCCTGCTAGAGAAAGTCAGGAAACCTTCTTGCACATGTCCTCTCCATGAGCGTGTTTTTGTACCTCAGCTATTTACAACTCCTCTAAGTCTTCCTGAGTCCCTCTCTTTACTTCTAGTTTAGAATTTTCACTCAGCTGCTTTACTGTGGTTCTGGATGATGTCCATTTTGTTTTTTAGTTGTAGTTTTGAAAATGTTGTGCGAGACTGCAGCTTAGGTGTTCACCTATGTCTTCATCTTGGTTTCTTCTCCTACTATGATTGTATTGCTGTCAATTTCTGCCTTGATACCTCCAGGATTTTTTTTTTTTATGTATTTGGGTGCTCCTGTATTGGGTGTGTATAAGTTTACCAGAGGTTTTTCTTGTCGTTGGATTGCTCCCTTTAGTATTATGAAGTGGCCTTACTTATCTCTTCTTATGTCCTTCAGTTTGAGATCTCATTTGTCAGATACAAGTATTGCTACCCCAGCTTTGTTTTTTTCATTTCCATTTGACTGAAAAACCATTTTCCATCTTTTCACCCTCAGTCTGTGTGCATATTTTTTTCTGAGGTGGATTTCTTGTAGACAGCACATATATAGGTCATGTTTTCTTATCCAATCTGTTACCGTATGTCTTTTGATTGAAGCATTTAATCCATTAACATTTAAAGTTATTTTTGATATATACTTATTTATCGCCATTTTTATTCTTTACCCCTGTGTTCCTTCTTTGCTTCCTATTTCTTTCTTTTCTTTTTTTCTTTTTTTTTTTTTACAGCAGACCCTTTATCATTTCTTGCATTGCTGGTTTGATGATAATAAATTTCCTTAGTCCTTTTTTGTCTGTGAAACTGCTGCTTTCACCTTCAATTTTGATTGATAGCCTTGCTTGGTACAGTATTCTTGGATTCAGACCCTTCCTTTGCATGACTTTGTGTGTTTCATTCCATTCCCTTGTGGCCTGATGAGTTTCTGTTGAAAAATCAGTCGCTCGTCTGATGGAGGTTCCTTTGTAGGTAACTTTTTCTCTCTGGTTGCTTTTAAGATTCTTACTTTCTTGTTGGTGTTTGCCATTTTAATTATAATGTGTCTTTGTGTCAGTCTTTTGGAGTCATTTTGCTTGGGACTCTGAGCTTCTTGGATTTCTGTGGGTTTTTCTTCCCTACATTAGGGAAGTTTTCTGTCATTATATTTTCAAATATGTTTTCTGTTTCTTGCTTAGTTTCCACTTTTTCTGGAACCCCTATTATGTGGATGTTGTTTTATTTTGTGTTATCCCAAAGTTTCCTTAGGCTATCCTCTGGCTTTTTAATTTTTTTTCTAGAAGCTGTTGTACTTTGGTATTTTTGCCTACCTTGTCTTCTAGTTCACTGATGGGGTCCTTTGCATCTTCTAGTCTACTTTTGATCCTTTCTATTTAATTCTTATAGTAGCGATATCATTGTCATTTCTTCTTGGTATTTCTTAGTTTCCTCTTGGTTCTTACTCATATTATCAAATTTGTCTTGCATTCTTTTCAGCCACCTCATGACCATTTCTCTGAATTTTTTCTCTGGCAAGTTCCTTGCCTCCATTTTGTTACTTCTTTTTCTTGTGATGCCTGCTTTTCTTTCATATGTGGGCTGTTTCTTTGTCTGTCATGGTCTCACTTCTCCAGGTGTCTGGTTATGTTTTTCTCTCTCCTGTGTTGATTTAAGGGCACAAAATACAACACAGCAGATACAATGCACAAGGCACAGAACAGAAATGTATTCTCAATACATTTAGCCACAAATAAAGGTGAGCACCAGAGAGACACAAATTAGGGGATAGTTGAGGGGGAAAAAAAAGAGAGAAAAGAAGAAGAAAAAAAAGAGAAGAGTGCCAATGTGAAATTGGGAGAAGGGAGAAACATGAAAAAAGAAAAAGAGGAAAAGAAAAGAGAGTAGATAAGAGAAGGGGCACAAATTATATATGTGGGGAGAAAACTACAATACAACAGCCACTAATCCCAACAAATGCCAGTAACAAGTACCTGGATCTTAATGCAAACTACAAACAACAACTAATATCAAGGAAGGTGCAGGAAAATAGAAGTATAAAACAACCAAAAACAAAGGAAACAAAAAGCAAAACAAAATAAGAAGGTAAGCAAAACAATCTCACACCAAAGTATAAAAAATTGATATAATCAACATTCAAGCAAACAACAACAAAAGCACATAGAGAAAAACAATTTTTTGGATTGTGAAGACAGAGAAGAGAGAGGTGTGTATGGATTTGGAGCAGGGGACTTGAAATTAGATATATAAGTAGAGTGAAATTTAAACGGGCTAAAAAGAAAGAATGTGAAAAATCTAAAGTAGGAAATGAGTAAGAAACAGGACAACAAAAGGGAAAAAGTTAGGGAGAGTGTGATGGCATAAAGGTAGAGTTGAGATAGAGTAATATGGTGTTAAAGAAATGATGAATATGGAATGTAGGACTCTAATTCCAATGTAAAATAAAGAGAAAATAAAATGACACTTTTTTTAACTAAAAGGTAAAGTGATAGTAGTAATAATACTGATTGAAAATAAAAATGCAATAATTGAAAAGGTAAAATAATGTGAGGAAAAAAGAAAAAAAATTCTTTCTGTAGTAAAAGTTGAAAAATAAAAAATTAGAAAAATTAAAATTAAAAAAAAATTGAATGTGCAGTAGTGAAAGTCATTCACTTCCTCTATTGATCTGTTTGGCACACCTGTTTCCCAGTCGGAACAGTATTGCAGTTCCCTGCATTCCACTGGTGCTCAGTGTTGTAAGCCAGTCCTCGTTTTAAAGCAGGTGGTGTGTCTTAATCTGTTTATTATTTTATGATTACACAAGAGTTAATTTGTGAGTCAGCCCCTGGGTGGCAGTGTTTTGGTTTTGACCTCTGAGACTCTATGTCCTCTTTACCCTGTGCTTAGATCCTGCTTTCCCTGTGGCACTCAATACCAGTTTGTGGGAGTGACCTATCTCAGAGCTGGTTCTCTCATGGTCACCTACCACTCTGATCCCCAGGTTCCAGAAAAACAAACTTCCTTGTGCAGTCTCCCAACGTGTCCCCAACTGGGTGATCCTATGTATTGGACTTAGCAATCAGAAGCAAGGATCTGAAGAGAAAAGAGCGCAAGTCTGCGTAGTCCCCTTCCCTGCTCTTGTCCAAGTAGCCCACACACTTTAATAACTCCCAGGCTGTCCTTCTGCGTCAGATCAAAATGGGTTGCTTTCTAGAGATCCCAACAGCTCTGAGGACCCCCTTCCACATTCATGAATCACACACTGCCCAACAACCTCGTATTTCTCTAGGTGCAGATTTCCCCCGTCCTCCAGCTCCCAGTGCACGCCTTTCTGTTTTGTGGGACCACAGACCTCACCTTATTCCATTCGTAATATGACCTTTCCGTGTGCCATGTGGAGCTCCTCTGAATCTGAGTGTTTGCACCAATTGGAGACAAGTATACTGGGGTTCGAGGCTATTCGGTGGGTGACGAAGCTGTAGATTTTCAGACTCCTGAAAACATCTACTTTTCCCTTCAAGATGGTGCGGTCTCCACATCAGAGCTGGCAGCTTAGGGAGAAAAACCCAGCAGCAGCAGTGGGGGCTGCCCAGTCAGGGGAGCCCTGACCAGCAGTCTCCCACCTCCTGGACTATACAGTGGTACCTCGAGATACGAGTGCCCTAACATACGAGATTTTTGAGATACAAGCCTTAGAGCGAGCGATTTTTTTGCTTTGAAATACAAGCAACATTAGAGATACGAGTAATCGCGCGAATCGGCCGGCTGCACACGACCCACCAGTTTACCCGACTCAAGTGTCTCATAGTTTCCCACGCCTTAGTCAGTGTGCTTGCTTACCTCGTTGTCCAAGATTCAGCCTTATGATACAAGAGTTGCAAAACTGCAAAAGCTTCTCTGTTGAGCTTGGGAAGGTGAGAGTCACAGAGCTTAAAGTACTGCCTTGCCTTCCAGTTGGCCCCACCCTCCACGGCCCCTGAGTCTCATGTGACTGGGTAATCGCTGGAGCTATCCCTGTGCACGCGCCCTTGGAGTGCCTCTAGACTGCTGCCCCTCTGGCTCCCCTGTGCTCCTGGACCATATGAGTCTGGGTCCCCAGGGTTTCACTGGAAACGGGCTTAGTGGAGTCAGAAGTAGCACAGTTGGGAGGGTCTGTCTCCCACCCACTCCTGAAAGCAAGTGACACAATCAGCAGTTGGTCCTCTGTGAGCAGTGCCATGCGCGCCTTCAGACTTCTGATCTTTTGTGACTCCCCTCAATTTCGGTGTACTTCTCCCTTTTTGCAGTCCAAACTCCCTCCGTATGAATTTCGTCTTGATCTGGGGTTTAGTGTCGTAGAGTAAGGGTTTCAATGCCTTTGAGAGTCTCTGTCTCCCTCCCGCCAGAGAAAGCCAGCCAGGTAATCCAGCACCCGCTCTCTCTGCGCGCGTCTCCATACCTCAGCTTTTTGTAGCTCCTCTGGGTCTCTGTGAGCCCCTCTCTTTCCTTCTAGTTGTAGAATTTACACTCAGCCAGGTTTCCTGTGTTTCTGGATGATGTCCGTTGTGTCTTTTAGTTGTAGTTTTGAAATTGTTGTGCGAGGCAGCAGTGTAAGTGTTTACCTATGCTGCCATCTTGGATTCTCCAAGAATATTTTTTTGAGAGAATGGAAGGAAGGGAGGGGAAAGAAAGAGAAATATAGATGTGAGAGAGACAGAACAATTAGTTGCCTCCCACAGTTGCTCTTACCTAAACCTGCAATCTGAGTACATGCTCTTGACCAGGGATCTAACTCATGACTTTTCAGTGTGCAGGCTGACGCTCTATCCACTGAACAAGCCATCCAAAGCCAGTTTTCACATTTGGTACTATTTTTTTTTTATTAGGTGAGTGTGCAAATTGGCATTTTTACACCTAAACTTTTTTTTAAAGAAATAAGGTGAATCAACAAGTGAATCTAAAAAGTGAATTAAAAATTTGATCAACAGAATAAACTGGTGAATATAATATAATCGGGAGCACAGAAAGGGAGTGGACTGATAATTCTCAGGGGGGAAGAGGTGAGGGGTGTACAGGGAGAGACTGGACAAAAATCATACACCTATGGATGAGATCAATGGGAGGGAGCTAAGGGCAGAGGGAGGGGTGGGAGCTGGGTGGAGGGGTGCTATGGAGGGAAAAAAAGAGCTACAAATGTAATAATCTGAATAATAAAGATTTAATTAAAAAAAAAAATAAAGAAGGTGAAAGGATTAACCAAACAAACTCATAGACACAGGTAACAGTTTTGTAATTACCAGATGGAAATGGGGCAGATAGAGAGTGAACAGGGATATAACTGGTAACTTTTGGTGATTAACACACAATACAACATACAGATGATGTATTTATAGAATTATATACCTGAACCTATATAATTGTATTAACCAATCACACGCCAATAAATTCAATTAAGAAAAGAAATAAGGTACCCCATCTGGCATGGCTCAGTGGTTTAGCATCAATGTATGAACCAGGAGGTCACAGTTTGATTCCCAGTCCAGGCTCATGTTTGGTTGCATGCCTCCTCTCCAGTGTGGAGTGTGCACAGTCAGCCAATTAATTTTCTCTCATCATTGATGCTTCTATTTCTCCCTCTCCCTTCCTCTCTGAAATATAAAAATATATTTAAAAAAAAAATAAGGCCCTAACTGGTTTGGCTCAGTGGGTAGAGTGTCGGCCTGCGGACTCAATTTTGGTCCCAAGTTTGATTCCTGTGAGGGGCATGTTCCTTGTTTTCAGGCACATCCCCAGAAGGAGGTATGCAGGAGACAGCTGATTGATGTTTATCTCTCATTGATGTTTCTAACTATCTCTCTCCCTTCCTCTTTGTAAAAAATCAATAAAATATATTAAAGAATAAGATAATAGGCCAGATTAATTTTAGATCGAACATTTAAACATTTATTGCTTAAAACATCAATGAGAGAAGTTCCTGGGTCAACCTGCTTCAGATAACATGTTATGCCACTTTTTAAAAACTAAATTGTACACTTCCTAAACTTATATCCCCTACCAAGTAAAAATAATATACCTGTTTCAAAAGAAATTTTATATCAAAAAGTCTAAGAAACATGTGAAAAATGTTGTGTTTTCCAAAAGTAAATAGAAAGGTGTGCATATTATTTATGACTCTTCAGCTATCCATCTAAAGATACCATTCATTAACAGCCATTGTTCTGAGATTGCCTGTAGTCTTACCATCATTCAGGTGTCAGTCCCAGGCCCCTGCAGTAAGATTGCCATTCCATAGGGACAGCTCAGCTTTGCAGAAACTCTAAGGTTGTCAGGTATGGATGTTGCTGTAGTTGTGGAGACCTGTTTACACTGAAGGCCACTCCTGAAAGGGGACCAACTGCCTATTCTAATTAGATATTCAAGTTGCAACTTTACAGTCCACTCCTTCCTTTTTTTATATTGCTTTATTTGGTTCTTGGAGAGACTCTCTAGGGCTTCACCAGCTTCTGTCTGCACCTTTTTCCTAGTATGTTTTGAAAATGATAAGTAAACTAATTAGTGTTGTTCCATCTACTTTCTGTTTTCTAGAGTTTGTAGTCTCTGATTAACTGCTTTCTTACCAATATGGTGGATTCATTGCTTCTAGCACTTTCCTGTCGTATCTCTGAGCTGCTGAGAAAGGAGAGAGGCAAATGCATGTGCTTATTTTGCTATCTTAAATTTAAGTCAGAAAAGCACATGTCCAATGTTTTTTTACATTTTATAATATATGATATCTTTATAATTTAAATGAATTTGAAAGTTAAAAGCATTTATTAGGTTTATCCAAAACACTATTTCAAAGATCAGGGTATATGAGAATTAACAAAGAGAAATTTTAGAACATATCTGGAAAATATACGTACACTCATATGTTCACGCACTTAAAACTTGACAATTTAATAGCCTATAATGCTACTTTTTTTTCATTGTCAGACTTCGTGTGTGTGTGTGAGTGTGTGTGTGTGTGTGTGTGTGTGTGTGTGTGTTTCGTTTTTGCCAAATTTCTTGAATTAATCCTCGTTAGCCTTATTGTTATACTTCCTCTGAGTTCTGTCAGTGATCTATTGGCTGCAAGTGAACTATCTTTGAAGCATTTATTTGTAGGTTAACTGTTTACAAAATGAAATGTATTTCTCATAGACGTATACTGTAAGTGGTTATTGGTGCTGAGGTGAGCCCATGAAAATCTTAAATAAAAGAACTAGGTATAGATTAATTTTTAAAGTAATTTAGAATTTATTTTTTTTTAATTAATGCCAGAATAAAAAATATAATAGGATGAGAATTTTTTTTTTGAAAAATTAAATGTTAACTTTTATTTAAGTAGATTTAAATGAAGAAAATAAAGAATTTTTAGGAGATTCCTGAGGGTGCTTTTGGTCATTTTTGTGTGCTATAGATACTGGTTCTTTACTACATACATATAAACTTATCTTCTCTTTCCCTTCATATAAATTTTCACTATTCTTAAATTTAACCATAATTGAGGTAATTTGATGTTTACAAATAAAATAAAGAGAGGGAAAGAAGAAAGATTTTCCTAAGATGACTGAACAAAATATAGAAACAGGAAGAAAAGAGACAAAGGCATTATAGAGAAAAAGATAATACATGAGATGGTCAGAGAAAGAGGGAAAGAAAGGGACAAGGAAACAGATATTGGAATTGGGTAGGAGCATCACACCGAGGATACCATCTCAGCTTCCTGTTTGAGCTAGAGAGGAATGCAGATTTGGTGAGCACTCTTGCAATAAGAAAAAGTACTATGGAACCCAGGCATATTTGCAAATTAGGCACTTGGGAATACCAGCACAAATCTTTTGGGAATTAAGGTGTGTATGTGTGTTTTGTTTTTGTTCCCCAAAGAAAAGTCATGTATTTTTTTCCCTCAGCCTATTATTTATATATATGTATATACTAGAGGCCCAGTGCATGAAATTTGTACACAGGGGTGGGAGGTGTGTCCCTCAGTCCACCCTGCACCCTCTCCAATCTGGGATTTCTCAAAGGATGTCTGACTGCCCATTTAGGCCCTACCCCAGTGGGATAAGGCCTAAGCAGGCAGTCAGAAATTCCTCTCAAATCCAGGACTGCTCCCAACCTCTCGCCTGCCTGCCTGATTGCCCCTAACTGCTTCTGCCTGCCAGCCTGATCACCCCCTACCCACTCCCATGGCAGCAGACACTTAACTGCTGCCCTGGTCCCCCCAACTGCCCTCCCCTGCTGGACTGATCACCCACAACTGCCGACCCCTGCAGGCCATCTTGTGGCAACCATCTTGTGTCCACATGGGGGCATCCATCTTTGACCACATGGGGTGGCCATCTTGTCTGTTGGAGTGACAGTTAATTTGCATATTACTCTTATTTGATGGAACTAGTGGCCCAGTGCATGGGGGAGAGGGGTTCCCTCAGCCTAGCCGCACCTTCTCCAATCGGGGACTTCTTGGGGGATGTCTGGAAGTTGCACATTCCTCTTACAATCTGAGATCTTTGACTTATAACAATTCATCTGCCTGCCTGCCTGATCACCCCTAACCTCTCTGCCTGCCTGCCTGATTGCCCCTAACTGTCTCTGCCATCTGCTTGATTGCTCCTAACTGCCCACCCCTGCCAGCCTGATCTCACCCCTAACTGCTTTTCTTTGCCAGCTTGATCTCATCCCCAATGGTTCTCCCCTGCTGGCCTGATTGCCCCTAACTGCCTCTGCCTCAGCCCCCACCACCATGGCTTTGTCCGGAAGGAAGTTGGACACTTGGAAGATGGCTGGTTGACCTGGCCTAATTACCACATTACTCTTTTTTTAGTATATATATATATATAGATTATATATGTTAGGATTACTTAAATGGAGGAGGAAAGCCTTTTTCAACTGGAGATTTTCTTGGCAGACAAAAATACATGATCCCTCAATTTGGACCAATAGCCAGTCATATGCACTATACTGCCAAAAAGGTCATTAAAAAAAATTGAACTGTTTTCTTACAACTTATACTAAATAGCTGTTGCCCTTAAAACCCTTCCTCGGCCCCCACCTAGGTTCTGCCTTTGCAGTTTACCCAGATTAGGTTCTGATTTGTCAGTTTCTGCCAATCAGTGTCAAAAGCTCTGCCTCCTACGCAGCTATTGGCTCCTCCCAGATCACCCAGATTAGTTTCTGATTGGTTGGTTTCTATGCTAGTCAGCATCTCTGGGCCTGATCAGAGAGGCAGGGCTGATCAGCAGCCACCCAAGGTGCTGGTGAGAGTGCTGAACTGCTGACCTCTAAGAGAGAGAGAGAGGCACTCCCCTATCAGTCTGATCTCGACAAGGCCCTGAGAGAGAGAGGCAAGGGCTGATCAACAGCTGCCACAGAGGATGCGGATCAGATCCTGCTTCTGTCTCTGGGCTTTGCCAGTAACCGCAGCAGCTGCTGATAAGCCCTGCCTCTCTGAGAAATCAGCAGTTCAGCCTGCTTGCCAGTCCCTGCTCACCCAAGCCTGCTCTGTGTGCAACCTAGAGTTCAGTTGTCTCTTTGGTCATTTTGAATGTTACAGCCTGGCTCTTTATATATAGAGATTTTTTTATATTTTAAAGTATTACATATGTCTCCTTTTCCTCCCGATTGACTGCCTGCCGCCACTCCTACTCTTGAGGGCAAACCTCCAGCCCCCCAGTGTCTGTGTCCATTGGTTATGCTAATATATATGCATACAAGTCCCATGGTTGATCTCTACCACCACCCCACCACCACCATTTGTCTCTGGATCTATTTTTGTTCATCAGTTTATGTTGGTCATTATATCCCACATATGAGTGAGATCATGTGATATAGTCTTATGTATTTTTAAAGTTTTAAAAGTCTTACTCTCAGGCAAAATTTCTTCTAGGCATAATTTTGTTTATTTTTCTATGCTCAGTTTAAGCTAAACAGGTCAAATCCCAGAATTGTGGTAACCACAGAAAGAACCTTTTATTGTGTCTAGCCTGTTTTGTTTTTGAAGCCTCTTCTTCCCAGCAGGAACATTAGACACCCACTAAAGAAACCTAAGTGTCTGGCTTATGCTTCATCTCCTTAGTCCCAAATCTATAATGGAGACTATAGATTTAATGAGTGAAGTAATATACTGTTTTGACCACAAAATTTAAGCAAACATTTGCATTTTAAACACTGTAAATGAAAGTCTTTCTCAAGGCATTTAGACAGAGAACTGGGTAATATTGACACGTGACCAGGCTTGGGCAATGTGGAGCCCAATATAAAAATAAAAATGCAGTTTCTTATTTAAAAATTAAAGAATTTTAACATGACAATTGCAAAGCATTAAACCAAGTGCTGGGCCCTTCTAAGCACATGGAGCTCTGTAATTATACAGGTTGCCAACACATGAAGCCAACCTTGTGTAGAAGATGCTAGAATTCCAATTCCCTCTCATTTTAAAAAAGAGTCTTTGTTCCAGATATCCCCCAGCTCAACCAGTAAATTTGATTATCTGATTAGCTTTATTAAACAGTTAATGAATTGGCACCATCCCAGAGGAGAAACCAAGATGGCGGCAACACCTAAACTACTGCCTCACACAATTTCAAAACTACAACTAAAAGATAGAATGGAAATCATCCAGAACCACAGGAAAGTTGGCTGAGTGGAAATTCTACAACTAGAAGGAAAGAGCGGGGCTCACGGAAACTCAGAGGAGCTGCAAAAAGCTGAGGTACCAAAACATGCGCATGGGGAGAACAGGCGGTGAAGGGCCTAGCTGGCTTCCTCTGGCGGTAGGGAGACAGACTCCCAACTGCACTGAACCCCTTATCCTATGGTACTGAACCCCAGTTCTGGGCGAGACTCATACGGGGGGGAATCTGGACTGTGAAAATGGAGGAGTGCACGGAAATTTAGGGGAACCGCAGAAGGGCAGAGGTTGGGGAAGCGTACACCACTGCCCAGTGAAGACGGACTGCTGATTGTGCCATTGGCATTTTCTAGTGGTGGGAGACAGAGCCTCCCAACTGCACCACTTCTAACTGCATTGAACCCCAGTTTTGAACCTGCATTGAACCCCAGGGCAAGACCCTGGGGATTCAGACTCATATGGGTTCCAGAGCACAGGGCAGCTGGAAAGGCAGAGTTTTAGAGGCATGCGCGCGTGCACACATAGAGGCTGCAACAATTACTGAGAGACACTTGAGACCCAGGGGCTGCTTAAGGTGGGGCTCAACGGAAGCCAAGGTGTCTGCTAAGCCCCGAGACTCCACCCCATCTGAGACTCAACAGAGAGGTTTTTGCAGTTTTGCAAGTCTTGTATTATAAGGCTGATTCCAACCCAAAAGTTCTCCTGGCGTAGCGAAAATGTGGAGATAAAGGAACAGATCACAAAAGAAAAGGAGGAAAAACTGAATATAGAGTTCAAAAATACAGTTATAAGGTTTTTCAAGAATTTCCTAGAAAAGATGGATAAATTTAGCGAGACCCAAGAGGACATGAAAAAAGGACCTACTAGAAATTAAACATGCACTGACTGAAATAAAAAATGTTATACAGAGACCTAACAGCAAACTAAAGGAAGGCAAAAATCAAGTTAAAAATTTGAAATATAAAGAAGCAGAAAACACTCAACTGGAAAAGAAAAAAGAATAAAAAAATGTGAGGATAGTGTAAGGAGCCTCTGGGACAACTTCAAGTGTACCAACATCAGAATTGTGGGGGTGCCAGAAGAAGAGAGAGAGCAAGATACTAAAAACCTATTTGAAGAAATAATTACTGAAAACTTCCCACATCTGGTAAAAGAAATTGACTTACAAGTCCAGAAAGCACACAGAACCCCCAAATAAAAGGAGTCCAAAGAGGACCACACCAAGACACATCATAATTAAAATGCCAAGAGCAAAAGACAAAAAGAGAATCTTAAAAGCAGCAAGAGAAAAACAGTTTATTACCTACAAGGGAGCACCCATACGAATTGTCAGCTGATTTTTCAACAAAAACTATGCAGGCTAGACGGAAGTGGCAAGAAATATTCAAAGTGACAAATAGCAAGAACCTACAACCAAGATTACTCTACCCAGCAAAGCTATCATTCAGAATTGAAGGGTGGATAAAGAAAAAGCTAAAGGAGTTCATCAATACCAAACCAGTATTATATGAAATGCTTAAAGGTTCTCTTTAAGAAGAGGAAGAAGAAAAAGGTAAAGATAAAAATTATGAACAACAAATATATCTATCAACAAGTGAATTAAAAATCTGATGAACAGAATAAACTAGTGAATACAATAGGATCAGGGGCATAGAAAGGGAGTGGACTGACAATTCTCAGGGGGAAAGGGATGAGGGGGGTGCAGGGAGAGACTGGACAAAAACCATACACCTATGGATGAGGACAATATGGGGGAAAGTAAGGGTAGAGGGAGAGGAGGGAGCAGATGGAGAGGAGCTATGGGGGGGGAAAAGAGAAACAAATGTAATAATCTGAACAATAAAGATTTATTAAATAAACAACAACCAAAAAGAATTGGTGCCATCCCATCTAGCAACTAGAAGGGCATTCCAGGGAATTGTACAAAATTAAAGGTTTTTATACAAAGCAGGGTGAGGCAAGGGAGCTATTAACAAAAGAAAATAAAAGATTATTGGCCTGAATGCCTTTTTTTTTTTTTAGAATGAGAAAGGGAAGGGTTTTTAATCATGCAAATTGCCTCTATCTTTGGAGGGTAGGGGATATTGAGAGGGCCAGTCTCCATGTGGCTTCTTCTTTAATTCCCTTCAGCCAGATTTCAGGAAGTTCTGAATGATGGTTGTTCTCTAGTTTAGTTGTAGTTTTGATATGGTTGTGGGAGGAGGAGAGTACTACATTTACCTATACCTTTATGCTCAAAATGGTGGCTTGGTTCTTCCCATATCCTTGCCATCATCTCAGTGCATTTAAGCTGAAGTGAGATGAAACAACTTATGAGCTGAATTATTAAAAGGAGACATCTTACATTTTTTACAAGGTTTGATAAAGTCACTTCAAGAAAATGCCAAATAGGTAACTGCTTCCTTTCACAGTAATCTCCCAGGAGACAAAGACTTTATTTATTTATTTATTTATTTATTTATTTATTTATTCATTTATTTATTTATTTATAAAAGCACAAATTTAATCATTTAATTTAAAAAATGGAACATATATTACATACGGGTTTTCTAGAAATGTTATACCGATCTAGCACTATAGAAGATACACAACCCTTCCATAGTTCATAGAAGAGTAGATGGACAATTTTGATAAAGGATTAAGGAACAATTGTAAAACAGCTTACAAATAAGGAGGCAGAAAATGCTTCAAGAGGCAAGGTCCTCAGAAATTGTCCTGGAATGCAGTTTCATTTGTATCAATGTCATGTTCCTGGTTTAATTTCTTGAACTCCACCACTTGGAAGAAGATGTGCTCAAGGATATGTTTGGCATCTTGTTGGTCCTTTGGTAGTTTATTGGTTACTCCAAGAAGGTCACCATATTTCCTGACATAAAATTCCAGGCCTTCTTCAGTACACTTATTGGTAATCTAGGCAAGTCTTGCCTTCTCAAAGGAGAAGGTCTCCAGGTCAAACAGCTCCAGTGGAGGAAGTGGCAATTCCCTGAAACTGGAAAGGAAAACCGCTGGCTGAAGGGCAAGCAGGTGTTTCAAACTGAGGTTGGATGAGCTGGAGAGGTTCATGTTTCACTTTGAGCTGTTCATAAGCCTTGATGACCTTGGAGAGGGAGGTGACATCAAGCTGGTAAATGGACAGGTCAAAGAGGGTGGTGAAGTCTCATGGGTTCTCATTACCCTTTTGGAGACACACTCGAAGCATCTCTGACAGGGTGGCTGTGTCAGGCAGCATCATGGTAGTCGGAAATCTCTGGATCCTCAGCATCAATCTGCTTTAGATGATTGTCTTCTGTTGTAAGCCACTGAGCCTCGGTGACCACCATCTTCACCTGACACCACCCAGTATCCTACCCGAGACAAAGACTTTAAAGATCATTGACTGACATCTGGAGATTTGGGACATTTTGAAAGACATCAAATATAAGACACTCTCCAACCTTGTGGAAAAGACCATGTCAAGGACCTAACCATGAATAGACATCTATCCCTGTCTCTAACATATCTCCACCTTACAATAGCCATCAAAGTCTTCTAGCATGAGAAGCTGCTGACATTAGGTAGACAGCTACCCAAGACATTAACAAGGCCTGTTTACCTATGAAGCATCCATCTTATATAAAAACTGCTATTTCAAAGTTTAATCTTGCTATTTGGCTTCTGTAAATGTTTGCTTGCTTAAATAATAAGGAAAATGAGTCTATTCTCACTTCAGAGAGGCCATTAAACCTTCCCTGGACAAAATTATCAGTGTTGGCACCAGGCCAGGTCTTTGATTGAGGTCTCAAGGCCTCAGCACATAGGGGTCCTTTAAGAAGTTGCAAAGGGGCAGAAAACATCTCATATTTGGGAGACAAAGAAGGTAAAAACATATGAGTAGGGAAAATTTCTGTATGTTGGGGTTCAGAATTTGAGAAACATTTTCCTCTGGACCCATGCGTAATAAATGTAACCCCAAACTCTCTGAGCATTGTTTGATTATCCCGGTTCTCTGTGACACCTATGGATTGATATTGAACTCAGAATCCATTTGGTTTAATGGTCCACTAATGATACTGTTGCAGAATTTACCAGACAACTGGAAAACTCACAACGGGTACTCAGAAGATTCAGGAAAAAAAGAAACCTTTATCCAAAGCAATGCTGCTGGCTCAGAGGATTTGAAGATCCAAAGCCTGAACACCTTATACAATGAGATTATTCCTTATATATATTCCTAAAATTCTTTGTTTCCTAACTTCCAGGCCTTTGTGGTGGACTTTTGCACCTCTACTAAGTTAGTTAGAATGGGGAAGTAAGATTATAGGTACAGGCCTGGCCTGGCTAAATTCTTGGTTTGTGGTCCTTGTAAACTGGAAATATTTAGGAAAACAGATTATTGCCTAAGGAAGGGGCAGTGACTTAATTAGGGGCTAACAGGAATGTGCAATAGGATACTGGTTAACTAATTACAGATTCAGATTGCTAGCCTCCCCCTGCTCCACCACCCCTGAGGTTTTCATTTGTTTCCCCCCCTCATTATCAGTTATAGCCATAATTATATGTATCCTTTGAGTTTTCCTATATAGTTCAACTATTTATGATTACTGAACATGTATAAAAGAACTGTTACCCTGTTTCCCCGAAAATAAGACAGTGTCTTATATTAATTTTTGCTCCCAAAGATGCGCTAGGTCTTATTTTCAGGAGATGTCTTATTTTTCCATGAAGAAGAATATGGTACACATTTATTGTTGAACAACAAAAAATAAATTTTATTACCTGTATACAGTACGGTAGTAGTTGTCATCACAAACCAGCTCACTGATTGGCCACAGTGCAGGCAGAGCTGTTCAGACAGTGCGAGGTCTCTTTAAATCAGGAGTAAGACACCTTACGGTAGCTTCGGGGGCCTTATATTCTAGGGAGGCCTTATGTTCGGGGGAGGCCTTATTATCAGGGAGGTCTTATTTTCGGAGAGATGCCTTATATTACAGTGAGAGGCAAAACTGGAAGTAGGTATTATTTTCGGAAGATGTCTTACTTTTGGGAAAACAGGGTAATATTCTCTTAATGTTGTATGCCAAATGAAACTGACGGAAAAACTTGGGTTGTGATATTTCAAATGCTAGAAATGATTTTTTTTCCTTTTGAGAGCCAATTTTTTATTTTTATTTTAATAAATCTTTATTGTTCAGATTATTACAATTGTTCCTCTTTTTTCTCCCCATAGCTTCCCTCCACCCAGTTCCCACCCCACTTTTTGCCCTTACCTTCCCCCCACTGTCCTCATCCATAGGTGTACAATTTTTGTCCAGTCTCTTCTCACACCTCTCACACCCTTTCCCCCCTGAGAATTGTCAGTCAATTCTCTTTCTATGTCTCTGACTTTATTCTATTTCTATTCACCACTTTATTCTGTTCAGCAGATTTTTAATTCACTTGATTTTTAGATTCACTTGTTGATAGATATGCATTTGTTGTTCAAAAATGGTAATTTTTACCTTTACTATTTTCTTCTTCCTCTTCTTAAAGAATACCTTTCAGCATTTCATATAATATTGGTTTGGTGTTGATGAACTCCTTTAGCTTTTTCTTATCTGTGAAGGTCTTTATCTGACCTTCAATTCTGAATGACAGCTTTGCTGGGCAATCTTGGTTGTAGATTCTTGTTATTCATCACTTTGAATATTTATTGCCACTCCCATCTAGCCTGCATAGTTTCTGTTGAGAAATCAGCTGACAATTGTATGGGTGCTCCCTTGTAGGTAATTAATTGTTTTCCTCTTGCTGCTTTAAATATTCTCTGTTTTTGTTCTTGGCATTTTAATTATGATGTCTCTTGATGTGGTCCTCTTCGGATTCCTTTTGTTTGGTGTTCTGTGTGTTTCCTGGACTTGTAAGTCTATTTCTTTCACCAGGTGGGAGAAGTTTTCATTCATTATTCAGGTAGGTTTTCAGTATTTTACTCTCTCTTCTTCTGGCACCCCCATAGTTCTGATGTTGGTATGCTTGAAGTTGTCCCAGAGGCTCCTTACACTATCTTCACATTTTTGGATTTTTTTGCTTTTTGCTTTTCTGGTTGAGTGTTTTTTCTTATTTATATTTTAAATCTTTTACTTGATTCTTGTGTTCCTCTAGTCCAGTGGTTCTCAACCTTCCTAATGCCGCGACCCTTTAAGATAGCTCCTCATATGGTGGTGACGCCCAACCATAAAATTATTTCCGTTGCTACTTCATAACTGTAATTTTGCTACTGTTATGAACTGTAATGTAAATATCTGATATGCAGGATGTATTTTCATTGTTACAAATTGAACATAATTAAAGCATAGTGACTAATCACAAAAACAATATGTAATTATATATTGTGAAATATTTATTTCTAATTACAAATAAATGAAATTTTGTCTTGAATCGTGGTGTAGCATGGGTAACAGTCTCATATGACAACAGTAAACTACGTTGCTACATTTTGCTACACCGAGGAGTGGTGTGTTGGTTCCTAAGACCATGGGAAATAGGTGTTTGCTAATAGTCTTAGGCGACCCCTGTGAAAGGGTCGTTCAACCGCCAAAGGGGTCGCGACCACAGGTTGAGAACCACTGCTCTAGTCTGTTAGGACTCTGTATAATATTTTTATTTCAGTCAGTGTATGTTTAATTTTTAGTTGTTCCTTTTTTATCTCCTCTTGGGTCTTGCTAAATTTATCCATCTTTTTTTTAGGAAATTCTTGAAAAACCTTATAACCATGGTTTTGAACTCTATATACAGTCATTTGCTTTCCTCCATTTCTATTGTTGGTGATCTTTTTTTGTTTGTTTGTTTAAAATACATATTTTTTATTGATCTTTCACAGAGAGGAAGGGAGGGGGATAGAAAGTCAGAAACATCGATGAGAGAGAGACATTGATCAGCTGCCTCCTGCACGCCCCCCACTGGAGATGTGCCCACAAGAAGGTACATGCCCTTGACCGGAATCGAACCCGGGACCTCTCAGTCCGCAGGCCGATGCTCTATCCACTGAGCCAAACCGGTCTCGGCTGGTGATGTTTTTTTGTCTCTGCATTTTTGCTGCTTCCCAGAGTTGTTAGAGTAGCTTTGTGTGCTATATGTCCTATATGGCCAAGTGGCTCAGCCTCCCCAATTATCTGAGGTGGACACTCTTGGAGCACCCCTTTGTGGAATGTGTGTACAGCATTGTTGTAGTTAAGTCTTGATTGTTGGTATCACTAGGAGAAATTGACTTCCAGGCCAATTTGCTATGACGATCATCTGTGTCTACGATGGGAGAACTGTGCTGGACAAGACTTGCAAAATTGCAAAAGCCTCTGTGCTCAGCTTGGTTGGGGTGCAGTCTCAGGTGGGGCAGTCAGCCTTGCCTTCCCATCAGCCCTGCCCTATGAGGCCCCTGGGTCTCAGTGTCCCTTGGTAATCTCTGTAAGCACCTCTGAGAGAGAGCTGCTCTGAAGTTTTGCCCGCTTTCAGACAGTCCAGTTTCTCCCTGAATGAGTCTGGGTTCCCAGTATCTCACCTGGAACTGGAGTTCAGCTCAGTTGGAAGCTTCCATCTCCTTCCCTCCCACTTTAAAACACCAGCCTTACACTCGGCTGCCTGTGCATTCAGCAGTCAGTCCTCTCTGTGTATGCATGCCTCCAGACCTCTGCCTCCACAGCTTCCCTGAGTTTCAGTGTACTTTCTCTTTTCCTGACAGTCCAGTTTTTTCCTGAATGAATCTGGGTTCCCAGAAACTCACCTGGAACTGGAGTTCAGCGCAGTCTCCCTCCCACTTTAGAAAGCCAGCTGTGCACTCAGCAGCCCGTGTACTCAGCCACCCATCCTCTCCACATGCTCACGTGTCTCTAAACCTCAGCCTTTTGCAGCTCCTCTAATTCTCAATGTGCTTTCCTCTTTCCTTCTAGTTGTAAAATTTCTTCTCAGCCAGCTTTCCTGTGGTTCTGGATGGTGTCCATTTTGTTTTTTAGTTGTAGTTTTGATGTCGTGTGATGCAGCAGTTTAAATGTTTACCTATGCCGCCATCTTTGTTTCTTCAGAAATGATCTTGTTACGATCATTGAAGGAGGAATGCACAGGCCAAAGTGGTAAGGGATTATAAATTTATTGGAGGGCCACTGCATAAAAAGTCATGCCTGGGGAGGTCCCTCACCAATCCGAGACATCCCTCTTGCAATCTGAGACTGCTGGTTCCTACCCGCTCACCTGCCTGCCTGCCTGATTGCTCCTAATCCCTCTGCCTGCCAGTCTGATCACCCCTAATTGCCTCTCCCTGATGGACTGATTGCCCCTAACCGCCCTCCCCTGCTGGCCTGATCACCCCTAACCACACTCTCTTGCTGGCCTGATTGCCCTGCCACTTTTTTTAAATTTTACAAATTTAATTAAATATGTATGTGTGGGAACCCTACATACCTGATAGAGTCAGAAGCTGCACATAGCTAAGAGGACCAGATGACTGGAAGATGTCTGGTCGACTCGGTCTAATTAGTATACTCTTTTATTGGTATAGATTAGGTCATCTGGATTTCAGATGAGCTGAGCCCCAAAATGGCACCAGCACCCAAAGACATGCTTAAAACAAATTGCAAAACTGTTATTCTCCAGAGCATTTGAGATTTTGCTCCCTAGCATGTCCCAAGTTTAATTAAAATAAACTCATAAAAATCCCCTACCAGTTTGAACATTTCTTACATTGACACCTTCAATATATAATTTTTTCATGAGGGGGGAGAGGAACAAATATTCAGCCCATAACATTCACTTTCTAGATCATCCATCAGCAATCACCAAATTAGCCAATACTTCTTCCAGAAAAGTCTCTTAGCTGTGTCTCTTCCTTTTTTTACATTTGTCACCTATCTTCTGACCCTTTCTTACATTAATTTTTTCTCCTGGGAAACTCCTTCAAGACAGTTTTGCTGATGGTTTTACGGACATGGGCTACTTTACTGTAATCTGAATTTGGAGTTATCTGCCTCTGATATTAAATAGAGTAACATTAATAATGCAACCTCATTATCACTGACTTATTGGTCCCATATACAATCCATTTAATGTCCCTCACCCTGCTTCTAAGTATGTCTGGTAGACTCTTGGGGATGTCTGATTTATATTTAGTAAATCAATTAATTCAGTTGCCAGTGCCTCCTCTGGGGCAGGAAGAAATTTTCCTCTATCCTTTTAAGTCTTCCCCCTGAGCTAATAATTAAATCTACATGAGACATATTTATCAAGAGAAAACAACCAAATTTAATTAAATATGTATGTGTAGGAACCCTACATACCTGATAGAGTCAGAGGCTCCACATAGCTAAGAGGTTCAGAAGTAGAAATGGGGCTTCAGAGGTGAGGGAGGTAATTCACAGGATGATAAGAAGAGCAGATATTCAATAATTAGAAATTTTCCCTGGCCTATAGGTAGAACATAAGAAAAGTTATCTCTGCTAATAACTCTTGTAATGGGCAAGGCCCGATATTTAAATTAAGGGAGAGGTAAGAATTTCATTTGAGCCTGCAGGGTCTGAACTGCCTTAAACTCACAATAATCCACATGTCAAAGTGGCACATCTTGGGAGGCCTTCTCTGAATCTTTTCACCCTATGTGTACCATAGGTCTTCCATGAATGCTACCTATGCTCTGTTGGACACTCCACCTGTTGCTGAGGACTGCTCCACTTAGCACTTGGGTCTCTTTTGCTATCTTGGCACAGTTTGTGTATCACAACCCTGAACTGCTAGAGCCTTCATTGTGCCACAGTTTGTGTCTCTGAATAAGATGGAGAATCTCTCTCTTCCCTTTGCATTTTATTCTTTTGTTCAGGGGAGAGTTGTTGAAAATTGTGCTTTTAGGGTTCCAATGTTGTGCCACAGTTTTAGACTTTTAGACCTATCAGTTTTTTTTTAATTTAGTTAGGCTGGGATGGGGATGCATTCTAAATGCCAGTCACTGCTGGGATTGGAATCATCTTTCCACCAGAGACCTGTGCTTTGTTGCTGCCTAGGTTCTTGATGTTTGGTCCCTTTGTCTATTAAGATGCATTATTTCTCAGAAGCATTCATTCAACCCACCCCCAGAAACACACATCTGACTGCCAGCCATACCCCAAATGTCTGAGACCTAGCAGTAGAAACCTTCTAGGCTTAATAAGATTCTCTATCTGCTTACTTTTGCACATTTCATTGGCCCCACTTAATGTATTTTCTTATTTTATAGTCATTTTTTCAGAAGTCTTTCTTCAATAATGCACCAAATCTAATTATTCCTTGTGCCCTGGTTTTGCATTATGCCAGGTAGTTTACAATGACCGTTCTATGGTAATTTCTCCCTGTTAGGTATGATGCCCTACTTGTAGATGTTTTCTACTTCAACTTTTATGCACATATTTACTGCCTCAGTATTACTAAGATAGTAATCTGATAATGTGACAAATTTTAATTTGCTCCCATTTCCTATAGAAAAAAAAATTCCAACTGCTTAGCCTGGCATTCAAGGCCTTCCACAATCTGTCCCACCTATATTCCCAATCTGATTTCCCATTCTCCTGCTAGAAGGACCACACCTCCAGGACAGCAGTCATGGCCTTTGCTTATGTTCTCTCCTTTCTTCTTCACTGTTTAAAAATCTTAATCATCATGACATATATATTTTTGAAAATATACTTTTCCTCTAATTCATTATTCAAACATTTGCTGTGTCACTTTTACTTAATAAATTAATAAAAACAATATATGTAAAGGACTTAGCACCTGTAGACAATTGGCATTTGATAAATAGTCACTGATATTATTTGTTCTTATTTTATTACTAGAGGCCTGATGCATGAAATTCATGCAAGAGTAGGCCTTCTTTTCCCTGGCTGCTGGCACTGGCTTCCCCCTGGCACCCGAAACCTGGGCTTTCCTCTGGCCACTGGACCCAGTTTTCCCTTGCAGCTCCGGCTTCATCCAGATTCAGTGGTTCTCAACCTTTTATAATGCTGTGACCTTTTAATACAGTTCCTCATGTTGTGGTGACCCCCCAATCATAAAATTATTTTCGTTGCTACTTCATAACTGTAATTTTGCTACTGTTATAAATCATAATGTAAATATCTGTGTTTTCTGATGGTCTTAGGCTCTACAGCAGCGGTTCTCAACTTGTGGGTCGAGACCCACAGGTTGAAAACGGCTAGCAAGGTCGCCTAGTTGTTCTGTTGCCTAGTTGGTGTGGCTCAGTGGATAGTGTCTTCCCATACATCAAGAGATCTCTGGTTCAATTCCCAGTCAGGGAACATCCCCAGGTTTGGGGCTCAAGCCCCGGTAGGGGGTGCACAGGAGGCAGCCAATAGATGTTTCTCTCTCATTGATGTTTCTCTTTCCCTTCCTCTCTAAAATCAATAAAAAAACATATTAACAATTAAAGAAAACTATTGTACCTTTAAATTATCTGAACTTTCTCATGATGTGTTTTTTCTTTTTACATTAACTTAAATCTGTTACTCTTACTCCAAAAGTTCAATTCCCATTGATACTGATTAAGATACGATTTTGTAGTTCCTATTGTCCTAAGATAGGTTTGTATTAGTCACTTAATGTTTAAGTGAGCTCAAATTAACTGTTGTGCAATGTTTTCAGACATGCACTGCATCCTTAAATTAGGGAAAACACTTTGATCATGTACTACATTTAAGCTATTGAATATGAGGAACTATATACATACATTTATTGAGAACTTCCTATTCAACCGTTCCTCCAACTCATATCTGATGTATTTCATGATTGCAATACCTGGGCTATATGGCAGAACTACTAATACTGAGACTTTTTTTTAAAGGTATGACCAAATTTCCCATTGCCACCCCTGACACTCTTCCCAAATCATCCAGTCAAAGCCCAAATCGGATCATCTTTCTAAAACCCTGTTACTGAGACTGCCCTTGGTTCCCTGAGGGTGTGTGTTCCCCTTTATTGCAATGAATAATATAGGATACTTTTTCAATTTCTGGTATATTCTTGGACTTCAAGGTTTTGACAGGACCAAGACTTATTAACTAATGACAATAGATTAATTTTGTTTTGGTCCTGATTTGAATAAATGAACAATAGAAAAGTAAGCACTGCTGAGACCGGTTTGGCTCAGTGGAAAGAGCGTCGGCCTGCAGACTGAAAAGTCCCAGGTTCGATTCCGGTCAAGGGCATGTACCTTGGTTTTGGGCACATCCCTGGTAGTGGGTGTGCAGGAGGCTGCTGATCGATGTGTCTCTCTCATCGATGTTTCTAACTCTCTATCCCTATCCCTTCCTCTCTGTAAAAAAAAATCAATAAAATATATTTAAAACAAACAAACAAAAAAAGAAAAGTAAGTACTTATTAAAACGGAGGTATCTAAACACTGACTGGATATTTTATTTTTTAAAAATGTATTTTATTGATTTTCCACAGAGGAAGGGAGAGGGATAGAGAGCTAGAAACATCGATGAGAGACATCATCATTCGCCTCCTGCACGCCCCCTACTGGGGATGTGCCCGCAACCAGGGTACATGCCCTTGACTGGAATCCAACCCGGGACCCTTCAGTCCACAGGCTGACGCTCTATCCACTGAGCCAAACCGGTTTAGGCGGATATTTGATTTTAAAAACATAACTTTTTTAAAGGTGGAATAATGGTATTGTGGTCAGGTTTTTATTTTTAAAGAATAGTTGTTTTCTTTTTTTTTTTTTTAAATATATGTTATTGATTTTTTACAGAGAGGAAGGGAGAGGAAAAGAGAGCTAGAAACAGCAATCAGAGAGAAACATCGATCGCTAGCTGCCTCCTGCACACCTCCTACTGGGCATGTGCCAGAAACCAAGGTACATGCCCTCGACCAGAACAAACCTGGGACCTTTTAGTCTGCAGGCGGACGCTCTAGCCACTGAGCCAAACTGGTTAGGGCAGAATAGTAGTTTTCTTTATTTTTAAATAAGTTAGAGCTATAGACAATCAAGATAGTAAAAAATACCATTAATTCTTAAAGGTCATTACGGTCATTCTGTTCTTGTATACAATTGAAATTTTCCAAAGTTCTTTTTTTTTAAATTATTTTGCGAGAGAGCAATATTATAAGATCAAATAAAACTCCATAGCAAGGTACCCCGAACAGTTATGCATTCCGATTATCAGGGCCTGGGCTTTCTCTTTTCTCTCCCACACTTGAATCAAGTCTGTCCAGTAAGAAACTGTGTGTAGAATCCAGGTGTGCCAGGAGCTACAATTAATAGGCTACTCAGACATCCCCCAGCTGATACTTTCCCTCCCGGTTTCTTTTTACCTCAGCGCCTACGCACACAACCAAGATGGTGGTGCCGCACAGAGAAATAAGTCATTCTCCCCCCCGACGCATGCGCAGGAATCGGACCGCGCAGGCGCATTCCTGCCTTCCTCATCGAATTTGGCGGACCGCGCCTGCGCTGTGGGAGCTGCTCCCGGCTCCTGCTGGGCCTTGGCTGACTGCAGTCTTAGACTGAGTGCTGCTGAAGTGGCTGGCTCGAGTAAGATGAGGTTTTTGCTATTACTCCTGGTGGCGGCGTCCGCGTTGGTCCGGAGCGATGCTTCGGCCAACCTGGGCAGCGTGCCTAGCAAGAGATTAAAGATGCAGTACGCCACTGGCCCGCTGCTCAAGTTCCAGATTTGGTGAGTACGTGCTTCGCCCCGCAGCGCCTCTGCTTGTTGTCTCTCGTTACTCGAGACCCTGGCTTCGAGGCCTAGCGGGCTGACCCTCCCCTGGATGGGAAGATCAGCGCCAGCAGCCTTCCTCAGCCTGCCTTCCTAGGACGGCCAATTCTCCCTCCTTCCCTCCAAGCACAGTTGCTCACTTCCATTTTAGTTTCTAGAATGGTGGGAATGCAGAAGGGAGGGCATGAAAAGGTTAGATACTGAAAGGCGAAGACGTGTGGACACTCGTCATTACCGAGGACTGGTCGGCGGAGTCCCGCCAATGGCGGCCCCTGCTGCCTGCGGAGCTGGGCATGAGTCGGCGCGGCGTTGGCAGAGGCGTTTCTAGCTCTCGCCACCCAGTTCTCTTCCTCTGCCTTTTCCCAGGGTTATGCCAGGCAGCCTCATTGCCCCGCTAGGTGAAGGTTAATTTGGGTCGTAGGGGACCCGCGAGTGATAGATGCCTTTTACCTGCCGGAGTTCTGGAGTGAGGGAGTAGAGCTCTTGACGTCTGGAGGGCGTGGAGCGGGCGGGGAGGCCAATTTCCAAAGTGTGAAAAAGCAGTACATTGTTCTTCTGACAACCGTTCTCAGCAGTCAGCGATAATCAGAAAATACCATGGACAATTGGATCATCACCCTCATTTTCCTGGACAGCTGCCTCCAAAGAGTTGCCTTTGCACCTTTCAGGTTTTCTTTTGTGCATTCAGAGAAATTGAAAATAAAAAACCAAAACAATCCCAGCAGTTTTCGACATTGTACTTTTACTTTAAGTGATTTTGTTGTTACCAAGTTATGTATTGGAAGCAGGCAGTAATGCAGAATAAGAAGGTAAATGGGGTTGGAAGTTTGAAAGACTCATGTTAAATAAACAAATGAAAATTGTAAAAACGCAGAAATTAGAATTGTATTGTAAAAAGGTGACTTTAAAAAATATATATATATATATATATATATTTTTTAGAGAGGAAGAGAGAGGGAGAGTTAGAAACACCGATTAGAGAGAAACATCCATCAGCTGCCTCCTGCACAGCCCCTACTGGGGATGTGCCTGCAACCAAGATACACGCCCTGACAAGAATCGAAACTGGAACTCTTGAGTCCGAAGGCCCACGCTCTATCCACTGAGCCAAACCGGTTTCGGCCATTTGAACTTTTAATACTTAATTTTTGTCTTTTTTTGCTGTAAGAACAAACTTGTCCCAAAAGTCTAATAAGAGTTTTCATTTGCAGTCATCTTGAGCATATTAAATACATAAGTGCTTTAGGTTTGTTTTTTGTTTTTCAGGGCTAACTAAAGACTTTATTTTAAACAAAAATTTAAAAATTGAGAGCTATTTCTCTGGGTGTGGGAAGGTATCAGGGCAAGTAATTCCCTGTGGCTAGGCCAATACTTTCATGTAGGGGAGGGGTTGTAATAATTCTTCCTGTCCCTGTGATGGATGGGTAATGTTAGTGCATAATCCTAAGAGAGAACCTACCTGCCAAGGAGAACAGTCTAGAACTCAGCCTAGAAGTCAGTCCCTGGGAGGGAGCAGTCAGGCAGCGAGCGGCATGGCTTAAAGCAGTGGTTCTCAATTTTTCTAACACCTCGACCCTTTAATACAGTTGCTCATGTTGTGGTGACCCCAACCATAAAATTATTTTCGTTGTTACTTCATAACAGTAATTTTACTACTGTTATGAATTGTAATGTAAGAGTATCTGTGTTCCGATCGTCTTAGGCCACCCTGCTAGCCTCTCAACTTGTGGGCTGTGACCCACAGGTTGAGAACCGCTGCTGAAGAGCCTAAGCTCTTCCAGGGCAAGCTCTACAGGCACCACATGATCTTGTGTGTGTGTATTTAAATATGTGGATGAGAAATAACTATTAATTGCCCTACCAAATACAGTAAATTTAGCTTGTTTGTTACTCCCCCTACTCTCCAGAGATTAATCTGTATATAGTAAGGTGAATATTGGTTTTGGTGGAATCTTTTGGACATTTATTTGTAAGATTGTTTGGGAAAGGAGAGGAAGCTAAGACAATTGAGGATAAATATGTGAAAATTCTTTTAATTCTATTTGAAATTTGAATGCTGTAAAATGCAGTCGTTCACTAATCACCACTGTTAGCAAATGATAATTAATTTTTACCTTCCTTTCAGTTGCTTTTCTTCCTTATATTTCTTGAGTACTCTAACTTTAATTCAATAGATCATCTGTTAATTGTTCACATTTGTAATTGCTAATAGAACAAAAGAGCAATACAACACACAAGTGGAATTGAAGGGAGAAAGATTATTTTGCAAAATAGCTTAAAACAAACTTACCTATTCTACGATCAATATTTTTTTTTCAATAAATAATTGTTCAATACTTGCTTGTGCCAGGAACAAACAATTGGTATATCGCACATAATGTTTACTTTACTCACCTCTCTTTCCCCTTCCTTCCCACTTTCTCTGAATATCAATGGGAAAAACATCCTGGGGTATGGATTAAAAACAACAAAAAAGAAGAAGAAGAAGAAAAGGGAAAAGTGGGTTGGTTGGCACCATGAATTAGGAGACTGAAAACCATGACAGACTTTAAAAAAGCACAGAATCTATTTGAAGATACCATGGACAAAGGATTTTTCTGTATTTCCAAAATTTTCTTTCTATTCATTATACACAAATCAACTAATTTATATGCAAGTTCTTTTAGAAAAGTATTGTGAAAAATATTTTAGATTGAGCAGTTGCAAAAGGTGACTCTATAAGTAAGATATTTCATATTATTGGATTTGCAAGGTGATTAGGACTTAACTTTAAGATTTTTTTTCAAAGTTTAAATTTATTTTTTAAGGACTTTTGGCCCAGGGGCAGACGGATGGGCAGCTATTGCAACATTTTTAGCATGTTTAGATGTTTATTTGTTGGTTATATACTAGAAGTCATAGTTTTATTCACTGACCCAGAAAGAGTAGAATAAACTTGAAAGATATGGGTATGATAGTTGCTATGGAATGACTACTGCTCCTTACCATGTATGTTTGCCTTTAATTTAACATTTTTGCCCACCTCGATAAACACTATGTTTTATATCCTGTCAGCAGTCTTTTTTTTTTTAAATATATTTTATTGATTTTTCACAGAGTGGAGGGAAAGGACAGAAACCCAGAAACATTGATGAGAAAGAGACATCGATCAGCTGCCTCCTGCACACCCCCCACTGGGGATGTGCTCACAACCAGTGTACATGCCCTTGACTGGAATCGAACCTGGGACCCTTCAGTCCACAGGCCGACACTCCATCCACTGAGCCAAACCGGCTTCGGCCTGTCAGCAGTCTTGATTGCTATTTCAAAACTGAAAAATTGTTTTGAGCCCAGCCAGCATGGCTCAGTGGAGGAATGTTGACCTATGAACCAGGAGGTCAGGGCACATGCCTGGGTCAATCTCCAGTGATGGGTGTGCAGGAGGCAGCCAACTAGTGATTCTCATTATTGATGTTTCTATCTATCTCTCTCCCTTCCTCTCTGAAATCAATAGAAAAATATTTTTTTAAAAAGAAAAAGTTATTTTGAGGAAAACAGTTATATAGGAAAAAAGTTCCTTGGTTTTTCTTGGAGTCTGAGGGCAAATATAGAGAAAGTTTAATTATGTATAAAAAATATGGTATTTTTTGTTTGTCTTGTAAACTTTTTGAATTTCAAGGTTATGGGCTAGTTTCATCTGGAGTTTGGTGCAAAGATCTGAGACATGGGACTGGGAGAACTGAGGATAGAGTCAGGTTTCTGAGCACAGTAGCCAGAAAAATGGGTATCTAGTAGGAATCTAGCAATAGTTATTGTCTGCACATAGACACAACTTTCTAGCTGGGGCTCTTAGGCTTCCCTTGGTGAAGGATTGGAACTCCCTGAGCAAATGTGACCCACAGGCTTTAGGTCTCCTTGAGGGAGAGTCTATGTTTTCACCATGGAAGAACCTCAGAGATCTTTCCACCAGGAGGCCAATTATATGAGCAAATGACTATGGCACTGTGGTCAAAGAGAACTTACTTCCTGGACACAGGGAAGGATAGCTCTTGTTATCTGGTAGTTCTCTTGGGATCTAGTCAAAGTGGCCTAGGATCTCATGTCATGAGGTCTGTATTCTAGTCTCAGCCCTAACTAAGGTTATGAACCACTACCTACTCACTGCCTAATATAATGCTTGACACATGGTGGGCATTCAATAAATATTTGAGTGAATTAATAAATGATACATGGATGTATAACCATGGAAAAGTCACTTGATCTCTGGGCTTCATGTTTTTCCATTCATCTATAAAAAAAGACGTTTAAACTCAAATTAGGTCTCTAATTCTGGAAATACTGCATTAAAAATTAGAGAAACTTATTTTAAATAATCAACTTCATTGTAAACACCAATGCAAATTTGGGTATTGAACTCTTTTTTTTTTTTAATATATTTTATTGATTTTTCACAGAGAGGAAGGGAGAGGGATAGGAAGTCAGAAACATCGATGAGAGAGAGACATTGATCAGCCGCCTCCTGCACACCCCACACTGGGGATGTGCCCGCAAGCAAGGTACATGCCCTCGACTGGAATCGAACCCGGGTCCTTTCAGTCCGCAGGCCGACGCTCTATCCATTGAGCCAAACCGGTCTCGGCAGGTATTGAACTCTTGTGGCATTTCATGGTTTCAAGGTAGATAGGTACCTGGGTAATCTAGATTATTTGTATAATAGAAGCATCATTAAAATTTTGTACAGAAAAAACAGTTGTGGCAAAATAAAATACTTGGTGAATCTAAGAACAGTAATAAGAAAATATTAGATAAGGTGAATGCTTAGTTAAGATAAGGTATCTAGAGATTTTTAAGTTCTTTTAAGAATTTAGCTATGGAGATTTGTCTCCCTTTGAAATAATTTCTTACTTTTTAGTGACATAATCTTTATGAAATTTTAATTCTAAATATAGAGGAAGTATTAAATGTTAAGAAAGACTGAACTCACTTTTTTAAAAGTGAGTTTTTTTTAAGTTGAGATCTGTTGATAATTTGACTGTCTCACTCTGTCAGATATAAACTTGATGCCCTTTTCTTTGGTTGATGATGATGATTGGAATTTTTCATTGATGACAGTATAATTAAAAAAGCTGTCATCTGAGGTTTTATTCTACTATAACTTAATTGCTAATTCTGCTTTCTCTGTACCAAGTGGTACCTTCATTGCTTTATATTTATGAGTTCCTTAACTTAGAACTTAATGTATTTAACTACTTAACAATCTTACCTAAATTCGTAAGCTCTTCTGTTGATATGATGGCACCATCCGCCTTCCCCTTCTAAGTTTTACTGAAATGTAATTAATAAATAGAAATTGTATATATTGAAGGCGATGGTTTGATATGCATATACAAGATATGTGTGAAACACTACAAAAGGTTAGTTAACACATCATCATCTCACATAATTATCTTCATTGTGGTGAGAACATTTAATATCTATTCTTAGCAACTTTCAAGTGTACAGTATTGTTCATAATAGTTATCACACTGTGCATTTGATTCCCAGAATTTATTCATTTTAAAACTGGAAGTTTCATCCTTTCACCAGCATCTCCCCATTTTCCCAACCCCTACTACCTGGCCACCACGAGTCTACTCTCTATGAGTTCAACTTTTTATCTTTTTAAGAAACATTTTTATTGATTTCAGAGAGGAAGGAAGAAGGAGAGAGAAACATCAGTGATGAGAGAGAATTTCATAGATTGGCTGCCTCCTACACACACACTACTGAGGACCAAGCAGCCACCCAGGCGTGTGCCCTGACAAGGACTCAAACTGTGACCTGGTTCATAGGTTGATGCTCAACCACTGAG
>PVJN01002562.1:62267-115589 GCA_004026805.1 Lasiurus borealis
TTTTTTTTTTTTTTTTTAATTCATGTTTTTTTTTGTATTGTTTTGTTTTTTGCCTTAAATACATTTTGCATTTAATGTTATAAATCTTAATAGGCATTTTATTTTCTCATTAAAATTCTTTTTTTAAATAAATCTTTATTGTTCAGATTATTACAATTGTTCCTCTATTTTTCCCCCATATCTTCCTTCCACCTGGCTCCCACCCCACATTGTCCTCATCCATAGGTGTATGATTTTTGTCCATTCTCTCCCTGCATCCCGCTTTACTTTTTTCCCCCTGAGAATTTTCAGTCCACTCCCTTTCTATGCCCCTAATTCTATTATATTCACCAGTTATTCTGTTCATCAGATTTTCAATTCACTTGATTTTAAGATTCACTTGTTGATATGTATTTGTTGTTCATAATTTTTATCTTTACCTTTTTCTTCTTCCTCTTTTTAAACAGTACCTTTCAGCATTTCATATAATACTGGTTTGGTGTTGATGAACTCCTTTTGTTTTTCCTTATCTGTGAAGCTCTTTATCTGCCCTTCAATTCTGAATGATAGCTTTGCTGGGTAGAGTAATCTTGGTTGTAGGTTCTTGCTATTCATCACATTGAATATTTCTTGCCACTCCCGTCTGGCCTGCATAGTTTCTGTTGAGAAATCAGCTGACAGTCGTACAGTCCTATGGGTGCTCCCTTGTAGGTAATTAACTGTTTTTCTCTTGTTGCTTTTAATATTCTCTCTTTGTCTTTTGCTCTTGGTATTTTAATTATGATGTGTCTTGGTGTGATCCTCTTTGGATTCTTTTTTTTATATATATATTTTATTGATTTTTTACAGAGAGAAAGGGAGAAGGATAGAAAGTTAGAAACATCGATGAAAGAGAGAGACATCGATCAACTGCCTCCTGCATGCCCCCTACTGGGGATGTGCCCACAACCAAGGTACATGCCCTTGACTGGAATCGAACCTGGGACATTTATAGTCCATAGGCTGATGCTCTATCCACTGAGCCAAACCAGTCTCGGCCTCTTTGGATTCCTTTTGTTTGGGATTCTGTGTGCTTTCTGGACTTGTAAGTCTATTTCTTTCACCAGGTGGGGGAAGTTTTCAGTCTATTTCTTTAAATAGGTTTTCAGTATCTTGCTCTTTTCTTCTGGCACCTCCATAATTCTAATGTTAGTATGCTTGAAGTTGTCCCAGAGGCTCCTTATACTGTCTTTACATTTTTTTAAATTCTTTTTTCTTATTGCTTTTCCAGTGGAGTGTTTTTTGCTTCATTGTATTTCAAATCTTTGACTTGATTCTTGTGTTCCTCTAGTCTGCTGTTAGGTTTCTGTATAATATTTTTTATTTCAGTCAGTATATGTTTAATTTCTAGTTGGTCCTTTTTAATCTCCTCTTAGGTCTTGCTAAATTTATCCATCTTTTCTAGGAAGTTCTTGAAAAACATTATAACCGTAGTTTTGAACTCTATATCCAGTTGTTTGTTTTCCTTCATTTCGTTTGTTTGTGATCTGTTCTTTTGTCTCCTCATCGCTGTGTCCCTAAGTTGGTAAAGTAGCTTTGTGTGCTAGGTGTCCTATATGGCCCAGTAGCTCCACCTCCCCAGTTACCTAAGGTGGACTCTCTTGGTGCACCTTTGTGGGCGGTGTGTACAGCCTTGTTGTAGTTAAGCCCTGATTGTTGTTGGTATCACTGGGGGGGATTGACCTCCAAGCCAACTGATTGTGAAGATCAGCTGTATTTATGCCAGGAGAACTTCTGTGCTGGAGTCAGCCTTATGGTACAAGACTTGCAAAATTGCAAAAGTCCCTGTGTTCAGCTTAGATGGGGTGGAGTCTCAAGGCTGAGCAGACAGCCTTGGCTTCCCATCAGCCCTGCCCTATGCAGCTCCTGGGTCTATGTCTCTCAGTAATTGCTGCAGCCCTCTCTGGGTGCATGCGCATGTGCCTCCAGACCTTTGCCCTTCCAGCTCCTCTGAGTTTCCATGCTCTCCGGAGACCTGTATGAGTCTAGGTCCCCAGAATCTCGCCCCAAACTGGAGTTCAGTGCAGTCAGAAGTGGATTTCATCCCACTTAGGAGGTCCTATCTCCCTCCCGCTAGAGAAAGCTAGGGGTACAATCATCAGTCAGCCCTCTGTGTGTGCACTTGTATTCGCTTGCCTCCAGACCTCTGCCTTTTCTCGGCTCCCCTAAGTTTCCTTGCATTTCTCCCTTTTCATGACCATCCAGACTCCCCTTGTAAATTCTGTGAGTCCCCAAGAGACTTGCAACCAAGAGCAATGGGCAGCAGCAGCTCCTCCCAAGCTAACCCCCTGAACCTGTCTCCAAAGCTGCCTTTTCTCTGATTTTTCAATGAGATAACAGCAGTCCTGCCTTGGCTCACTTCTTTTCACTGTGACTTATGTCTTTCGGCGGAACTGGGGTTCAGTGCAGTTAGGAGTTTCCATATCTTTCCGGCTAGAGGAAGCCAGCCTGGCCTTCTGCTGCCCATCCTCTCCACACACGTGTGTGTACCTCAGCTTTTTGCAGCTCTTCTGAGTCTCCATAAGCCCCTCTCTTTCCTTCTAGTTGTAGAATTTCCACTCAGCCAACTTTTCTGTGGTTCTGGATGATGTCCCTTCTGTCTTTTAGCTGTAGTTTTGAAATTGTTGTGCAAGGCAGCAGTTTAGGTGTTTATCTATGCCACCATCTTGGTTTCTCCTTGTTTTTAATTTTTTTTTTTAAATTTGAGAGTTCATTTATTAAAGTTGTGGACAGTGAAACAAAGGAGGGCTTAGGGCAGAAGTAGCAAGAGGAGATAGCCTGGGTGAGGCTGCTTTGTCTCACTGAGAAGTAAAAGTCACAGTGAAAAGAAGTGAGCCAAGGCAGGACTGCTGTTATCTCATTGAAAAATCAGAGAAAAGGCAGCCTTGGAGACAGGTTCAGGGGATTAGCTTGGCAAGAGCTGCTGCTGCCCATTGCTCTTGGTTGCAAGTCTCTTGGGGACCCACAAAATTTAGGAGATGCACACCTGTGTGGGAAGAATAGGGGGAAAGGCAAGGTGCTGCGGTGCATCTGGGAGGGAGAACGCACCAGTTTCATACTGTTTTGATTATTCTGACTTTGTAAGATAATTTGAAATCAGGAAGTATGATGCCTTCAAGCTTTATTCTTCTTTTTGAAGATTGTTTAGGCTATTTGGGGTTTCTCATGGTTTCATAAAAATTTTAGGATTGTTCTATTTCTATGAAAAATGCCATTGGAATTTTGGTAGGGATTGCATTGAATCTGTAGGTTGCTTTGAATAGTGTGGACATTTTAACCATACTAATTCTTCTGACCCATGAACATGAAATGTCTTTTTGTTTGTGTCTTCAGTTGCTTTGATCAGTATACTTTTTTCCTCTCTTACATATGCACTGGTGGCATTGTTCCCTTTTCTTGTTGGGACAGCATATATCATATCCATAATCTAGTAGTTCAGAAATTTTAATGAAGTTGATTGGGTGCTGTTGACTTAATTTCTGGAGTAATGGTATGGATTACTATCATATTGTTGACATTTATCTTCCCAATCTTTGTTTTCCTTTACAAAGTGGAATTAAATTTTAAAAGTCAGAAGGGATCTAAAAGTTATTTAAGTTCCTTTTATTGTGATTAAGCAAGGTATATTTGCCCAGTTAAGGGGCAGAAGGAATAAGAACCAGAATTTCATGTCTCCTTTCTTGGTATGTTTTTAAGTTTCTTGTCCCCATTTTTGAAAGTCCTTATTTCAGATGAATAAGAGTTGTTTTTATTTCAGTGTTTATGTAGTCATTAATTTTTTTAAAAAGCCAAATTGATTAGAGAGCTCAAAGTACACCGGCATATGTGAGTAGGTATTTGCTGTTGATCAACAGTAATCCAAATCTATAAAGTCTAATATACTAATGGATGGGTTTACTTGAAGGTGAGGTAACTTAAATATGTGACATTTGTGGGGGAAAACCTCTCCATATCCATCATCCAGCATTACTCATTATTAATTTGTGACTGTCCTTAAGAAACACTTTTAATCTTGGTAATTTTAGGCTTTGTCTAACTGCAAAAACAATCTAGGCATATTTTAAACCACTTAACAGGAAGCACTTTTGTTTTTCTGCAGTGTTTCCTGAGGTTATAGGCGGGTGTTTGAGGAGTACATGCGGGTTATTAGCCAGCGGTACCCAGACATCCGCATTGAAGGAGAGAATTACCTCCCTCAACCAATATATAGGTAAGTAAATTTTAGTGACTTAGGAAAAAAAGAATTTGACTTCATAAACTTTTGTGAAGTAGTTCAGTTAATTTTATTGGTTATGATGATTTCTTAGTTGGTTGTAACAATACACAGAGAATACTGTCATAAAAAGCAAATTTAGAAGAATTTTTCTGTGGAAAGAAGAAGAAGAGAATAATTTTCTAGATGACAAGTCTTCAAAAGATTTGTTTTTCTGTAATAGTTATTATGGAGATACACCATGAACTCTCACATTTTTATAGTTAGTGGCATAAAATTCTATACTGTTAAAATAATAGTATTTTTTAAAGGCCAGTGCTATATAAGTAATCTTATAAGTGAATTTTTGATTGATTTAAAATATATAACATTTTTATTTTAAAACTATTCAATAAACTAGTCACTAGTTTTTTCACTAGTTATAATTAATAACTTTTAAATTTGGTATCTAGAAAATATCTGTACACATACCTTGGAGTTAATGAAATTTTGAAGTAAATGAGAATTTGCAGCTTCTAATGAATTTTTCTTTTCTCTTGATAGACACATAGCATCTTTCCTGTCAATCTTCAAACTAGTTTTAATAGGCTTAATAATTGTTGGCAAGGATCCTTTTGCTTTCTTTGGCATGCAAGCTCCTAGCATTTGGCAATGGGGCCAAGAAAATAAGGTATGTCATTAAATATGTTTTAATGAGTTTTCCTTTTTTTAAAAGTACTTATTGCTGATTAACCTGTTTACATATTTTTTTCAATTTAAACTACTTTTTATCTCTGGGCAAGGCTCTAGTTTTCATATTTATGTAAGGATGATTAAGTTTTTTTTTTATTATCTGAAGGATAGGGAAGCATTACTTCAGTAGAGCCTGGACACAGTAATTTAAAACCTGATTTTTATTGTATAATTAGGCTAATCATATTCAGCAAAATATAATATATACATATAATCTATATATATAAAAAGCCAGCAACAGAAATGCTGAAATGACCAATCACTATGATGCCCACTGTAGCCAGTGAACTGGCCTAATTGGGGGGTGGGGCCAGCCAGCCAACCTCCCGTGGCCCCTACCTCCAGCTGGCCCCACCCTGATTAGCCTCTTCCATCTTGATTGAGGGAGAGGCAGCTGGCCAACCCCCATCATGGCCCTTCTCCCCCGCCAGCCCCACCCCAAATTGGCCCACCCATCCCAATTGGGGGTGGGGCTAGCTAGCCAGCCAACCTCCTGCAGCTTCTTGCCCCAGCCAGCCCTGTCTTCAATAGTTTCCCCCACTCTGATCATGGGTGGGGCCGGCTAGCCAATCTCCCACAGCCCCTCACCTGGTCGCTAACCCCCTCATTGGCTCCCCCACCGCAATTGGGGATGGGGCCCCTTTGGCCAATTGCCCTCGGCCCCTCCCCCCAGACAGTCTGGCCCTGATCAGGCCCCAATTGGGGCTGCCGGCCAGCCAATTTCCCACCATCTCCTCCTCTGACAGGCTTGGATGCCACCCATGCACAAATTCATGCACTGGGCCTCTGGTCCTATATAATAAAAGCCTAATATGCTAAGTATCTAGTCAACTTGTTGGCCGTAAAACCAATCAAAGCATAATATGTTAATGATATGCCGCTCAACCTCTTACTATGATGTGCACTGACCACTAAGGGGCATGCCGTCAAACAGTAAGTAGCTGTGACATGCACTGACTAACGGGGCAGATGCTGCGACCAATAGGTTAGCATGGTGCTGGGGTCCGGCTGATCGGGATTGAGCGAGACGGGCTGGACATGCCCTGGAGCACTCCCATGGTCCCTCCCCAGCTGGCCAACCTCTAGTGTCTCCCCACCCCCGATTGTGCACCACTGGTCCCTCGGCCTGGCCTGCACCCTCTTGCAATCTGAGACCCTTCAGGTGATGCCAGAGAGCCAGTTTTGGCCCAATCCCACAGGACAGACCGAGGGATCCCACTGGTGCATGAATTCGTGCACTGGGCCTCTAGTATATACATAATGTATGCCTTTTATACCTACTGATATGAGCATTAATTATTTTAATCATGTTAAAAAGGGGGATTTTACTAAATTGTTCTTATCAAAAGATACACGCATACTCTCTTATTATTTGTCCTTTGAGTCTTCTGTTCATGGGGAATCTGTTTAGCAAATCACCTGAAACAATCAAAATATGCATAAGACTTGGTGCTATTTCTTTTTTTCTTTGTAGGGTCCTGTCATAGCATACATTCTCTCTAGAACTCTTTCCATCTGTTTTATTTAAACTCTTATTTTCTGGAGGGTCTGCCTTTCTGCTATAAGAAATGGGACTAAGTTTTATTTCTCTCTTGATGATCTTACACAAGTTTCCTTCTATGAAGCATTATCCTTTGGAGTCCCATGTGGTCTTGTTCTTTACTTGTAGACTGAGACTATCTTTAGCTGACTCCTGCTGTACATTTTTTTTCCTTAGGGAACCTAAGATGGCTACCTCTATCTTATTATTAATAAAACATTGATTCTCATAGGATTAAGAATTAGAAGTTAAGTACTTATTGATAATATTTTATTATATTTATTCTGTTGATTTCAAAATAGCTTCAGTGTATTTTACTTCTATAGACATCTACTATGGAAGATGAATGTACTTGACAGCTATAGCTTACATGACACTTCCTTGTGTGTTCTTCCCCTGGACTTCTATTTCCAAATGCTAGGATAAACATCTTTGAAATCAAAACCTACCTAGCTCAAGGGGAAGGAGGGCAAGGAAAACTCTTTCTCATCTGCTATGGACATTTTGAATTATTATTCTGAAACACCTTTCTGTGAATTGACATCCTCATTCATCCTTATTTTAATCAGGTGATTTCATTAAATTAAAATCTCTCTGTCCATCAGGGAGCTTCTTGTATCTTTTGGAAGGGTAAAGATTTGCATTCCAAGGCAAATGAATGTTATTTAATACTAGAGGCCTGGTGCACGAATTCATGCCTGGGTGGGGTCCCTCGGCCCAGCTCCGATTTGGTCTATTGGGAGTGGGGAGGTATTGCAGGAGATTGGCCGGCAGTGGGGAGTGGCTGTGGAAGGTTGGCAGGCCAGGAGGGCAGGGCCTCGAAAGGTTGGCCGGCTGTGGGAAATTGGCTTTGGGAGTGCAAGGACCACCAGGGGGCACCTCCTGTGTTGAGCTCTTACCCCTGGTGGTCAGTATGCATTATAGCAACTGGTCGGCCGGTCGTTCCAGTCATTCAGTTGTAGCGCTTGCTTAGGCATGCATAGATAGATAGATAGATAGATAGATAGATAGATAGATAGATAGATGCCTATGCTCTCTTATCTACTTTTTTCTTAGTTTGTCTCTTGGGTTCATGGACCCAATTTAAACGTGTGTGTGTGTATGTTTCCATCACAACAATTATCAGACGTCAACTCAATTTTTACACTTATCTACCTGTAGATAACATCAGATTCCACAGGTTAAGAATTCAGTCCAACAAGACACATCTCCTCTGCACTGCTCTCTCCCCATACCCACTTACACACTATGGTATTCAGATACTGGTTGCAAGCCCAGGTTGATACCTGTGCTTCTGATCAACTGGCTACAGAGTGGAGATTCCCACAGCTACCTCCATGTGGGTTTGTTTAATTTGCTTTAGTGGCTCACAGAGCTCAAGAGACATATTTTACTTACTAGATTACTAGCTTAGTGTAAAAGGATATCTCAGAAACAACCAGGGGGAAGAGATGCATAGGGTAGATATATAGGAAGAGAGCATCCATGTCCTCTCCAGGCGTACCATTCTCCTTGCATCTTTTTTATTTTTCCTTTTGCATACTATATAATAAAAGCCTAATATGCTAAGTGGCTGATTGTCCAGTCAGCTGTTTAACCTATCAAAAGTGTAATATGCTAATGATATACTACTATAAGGCCACTCAACCACTCACTATGATGTGCACTGACCACCAGGGGGCAGATGAGCCTCCAGAAGCCCTGAACCGAGGTTTTATAGTGAGCATCAGGCTTTTCTGGTGAGCACAGTGGTGGTGGTGGGAGCCTTTCCTGCCTCCGTGACAGCACTAGGGATATCCGACTGATGGCTTAGGCCTGCTCCTTTCAAGGGCTCCCAAACTGCAAGACGGCACTGGGCCTCTGGTCTTTACATAAAGATTCACCCACCTGGAAGCTCTTCAATCCAAGTCCTTTTGGGTTTTTGTGAAGACTTCATTACATAAACATGATTAATTAAATCATTGGCAATTGGCAACTAATTTGGCCTCCTGTCCCTCTTCTTTTCCCTGAAATGGAAATGTCCAATGCTTTAGTCACCTGGCTGGCTTTTCTCTTTCCTGGCAATCAGCTCCATCCTTAGGTACTGTTCAAAAATCACTCATTAGCATAAGAAAAGACACCTTTCCCATTCCCATCACTCTGGACATGTCAAGGGTTTTTAGATGCTCTGTGCTATAACTTGGGAGGAAGACCAAATATATATTTCACAGTTTGACTTAAAACTATTTGTTTGGAACATGGGCAGATTGTATTGAAAACATGGAGTTGCTGATTGTTGCATCAGTAGTCTCTTGTGAATTCATTCATTATATTATAAAAATGGTCAAATGAACCCTTCTTACACTGGTATTTTTTGTTAAACTTACTAAGACTATTAAGAGATCTCTAGAAATTCTGCCTCTACATTATGAATATCCTATATAATAAAGAGCTAATATGCTAATAGTCATGACATTCTCATACCGTAATGACTGATCAGCAGGAGACTGCGTGTGCAGCAGGTGTGGGTGAGCAGAGTTGCATGTGGAGTGAGTTGCACACAGGTGAGTGGGGACATGATGCTTTGTCCCCCGCTGGTGGGGCTTGATGGAGATAGAGCCAGCCCGGTCTTGGTCTCGTCCAGTGGGGGTGGGGCCAACTGGATCTAGGTCTCTTCCCTTTTAATGTTCATGAATTTTGTGCACCGGGCCACTAGTCATATACAAGTTCTTAAGCATTTGTGGAGCTGTGAATTAAAATTGCATTTTTCTTTTTCTATGTATGTTATTGAACATATGGGATAGCAGTAATAGTTTGTATAAAAAACCTTTAAAATAGAATTAAAAATAGAAATTACCAAAAATAAGTGAGACTGCTTAAAGGTTACTGTGTCTTAAGTTGTCATGCTGTTTTGATTTCATGCCTGTTGTACTTAATTATATTTTCTTTTAGGTCTATGCATGTATGATGGTTTTTTTCTTGAGCAACATGATTGAGAACCAGTGTATGTCAACAGGTGCATTTGAAATAACTTTGAATGGTGAGTTCTGAATAGTTTGCATCCTGTGATAAATCTTAGGTGATTTATAGTGAGCATCAGGCTTTTCTGATTTTCATAATATACTAAATCATCTCTGTATATGGACCTCATCAACTCTTATGGCATTCAAATTACATCTAGCCTGGCCAGCATGGCTCAGTGGATTGAGTGTCGTCCCATACTTCAAGAGTCTCTAGTCCAATTCCTAGTCAAGGCACATTTTTGGGTTGTGGGCTTGATCTTCAGGAGGGGGTGTGCAGGATGCAGCCAATTGATGTATCTCTGTCATCGATATTTCTATCTTCTCTACCTCTGCCTTCCTCTCTCTGACACAGCAATAAAAACATATGTAAAAAAATAACATCTGTATGATGATGCCTGAATGTATAGCTCTACAGAGTTCTAGATCTCTCTTCTAGATGCTACACCCAGAATCTTAAACTTTTATTCCCAATCTCTTGATTACTTCTGCTTCCTGTAATTCCTATTTATTCCATTTTGTTTTTTCCTTGGCATTTCTCATTTATTTAATGGCACTATTATCATTCTGCTCAATTGCCCATGTCAGAAACCTAGGGTAAAATCATTTTTGCCCTTACTCTCCATACCCTAATGCATTACCAAGTCTTCTCAGTTCCACTTTTTACATTTCTCAAAAATCAGTCCCTATCCTTAGGTCCTCCATCTCTTTATCTTCTTTGGCACCACTGTAGTCTAAGCCACAATTATCTTATTCGCCTCTAATATATTTTCTAACCAGAGAAAATATGGCCCATATTTCAAGATAACAGTAGTTTTTTATACATTCTATTATTTAAAATATCACAGGAATATTTTTGATACACAGAAATTATATGAAATTCAAATTAGTGTTTACTACTAAAGTTTTGAGTTTCATCAATGAAAAACATTTAGAAATTTAATTTTATCTGTCTAGTTATAAAAGTACATAATATCCTTGATTTTGCCTCTTGATCCATAAAACCAAAAATATTTACTATCTGACTTCTTATAGAAAAATTGGCTTATACCTGCTTCAAGTAGAGTGATTTTAAAAAAATGCATATGTCATTTTCTTGCTTCGCTGCCTTAAATTCATTAACTCTCTTAATTTTGTTCTCAAGATAAAGACCAGAACATTTAACATGGGTGGCAAAAAAGCCCTGTATGATGTAGTCTAGGGATCAGCAAACCAAGACTTTGTAGACCATATCTTATGCTGCATGTTTTGTTTACAAAGTCTTATTGGAACACAGCCAGGCCCATTCATATATGTATGCTTTCAGGCCACCAGGAGAGTTGTAGCTCTGACACACTGTATATCTTTTTGAGCTGAAAATGCTTACTATCTGTCCCTTTGCAATTTGTTGATCTCTGACTTAGTTCCTGCCTACCTCTCCAACCTCCCTAATACCACTTTTCTATATTTTTTGTCACTTTTTTTTTTTTTATCCTCACCTGAGGATATTTTTTTCCATTGATTTCTAGAGAGAGTGGGAGGGAGGGAGGAGGGGAGAGAGAGTGAGAAACATCGATGCGAGAGAGGCACATAAATTGGCTGTATCCCATATACGCTCCCATGGGGCCAGACAACCTGCAACTGAGATACATACCCTTGACCTGAATTGAACCCATGACACTTTGTTCCTCAGGCTGATGCTCTAACCACTGGATACAACTGGCCAGGCCTCAGCTCTCACTTTTAATTATAATCTCTCCTTTTAATAATAGTAGATGCTCCGTAGCCAGGTTGGCTCAGTGGATAGAATGTCAGCCTGAGGACCATAGGGTCCTAGGTTCGATTTCTGTCAAGGGCCTGTATCTTGGCTGCAGGCTCCTATCTGGCCAGGCCCAGGTTGGAGCTCATTCAGGAGGCAACCAATCAATGTGTTTTTCTCACATCGATGTTTCTCTTTTTCTCTCTCTTCCATTCTCCTTAAATATCAATGAAAAAATATTCTCAGGTGAGGATTAATCAAACAAAGTACAGTGGTACCTCGAGATACGAGTTTAATTCGTTCTGTAACCTTGAGGCGTGGGAAACTATGAGACGCTCAAGTCGCGGTAAACTGGTGGGTCATGTGCAGCCGGCCGATCCACGCGATTACTCGTATCTCAACTGTTGCTCATATTTCAAAGCAAAAATCGCTCGCTCGACGGCTCATATCTCAAAAATCTCCTGTGTTAGGGCACTCGTATCTCGAGGTACCACTGTAAGTACAATGGCTCCTTTCTAGCCTCTCACATCTCCCTCTCAAGCATCTTCTAGTTTTAATTCTTAGCACACAATTGTGATTTTATAGCTATTTGTATAGTTTTTTTTCAATTCTACTACTACAATGTAAATTCCTTAAGAGCAAGAAGCCTAATTCTTTTGCTCACATTTTTATTCTTAGCTGTGTACATAGACAATAAATATTTGTAGAATGAATGTTTATTACAGAATCATGTTTAATTTTGAGGGCTGGTACAATTTATTTTTATAGATGTACCTGTATGGTCTAAGCTGGAATCTGGTCACCTTCCATCCATGCAACAGCTTGTTCAAATTCTTGACAATGAAATGAAGCTCAATGTCCATATGGATTCAATCCCACATCATCGATCATAGCCTCACCTATCAGCACTGAAAACTCTTTTGTAAGTATTTAAAAATATAAGAACTATGTATAGATATTAGTTTATTCATATCAGGAGTCAGTATGATACTATATATTTAACATATTATCACTTAGGTTTCTATCTTGGGATTTAACAGATGGATGTTTTCTTCATTAAAATTTAGAAGAGATCAAATAAGATTGTATTAAGTTATGTTTAAGGCTTAATAATTCAGCTTATAATATTTTTTTACTATGAACGTCTAGTGGCCAGAATTGATATATTATACTATTGGTTTACATACATACTAGAGGCCCAGTGCACAAAATTCATGCACGGATGGGGTCTGTAGGCCTGGCTGGCAATCAAGGTCTTTCGGGGCTGTCTCGCCCAGTCCCGATCGGGGACAGGCCAGCCGGGGCTTCTGGCTGCTGGACTGGGGGGAGGGATAGGAGAGCGGGATCGAAGGAGGTTTGCCAACCCAGCGGGAGGGACCGGGGGAGGTTAGCTGGTCGTGAGAGGTTGATTGTGGGAATGCACTGACCACCAGGGGGCAACTCCAGCTTTGAAAGTCTGCCCCCTGGTGGTCAATGCACATCATACTAACTGGTCAACCAGTTGTTCTGGTTGTTTGGTAGAAACGGTCACTTAGGCTTTTATATATATAGATTCTCTCCCTACCTTCAAATAACTAGTTCCTAAAAGTATAAAATAAAAATTCTTTTATCATGCTCAAGATAGTGAATTTATAAGCAAATATGTGTGAACCTGGAGAGGTATTAACTTTTGCTTAGCAGAGATGTTCTCAATTCTTTTCTGATCAAGAAGTTGATTTTACAAGTGAAGTTTGAAATAAAATATTCTTTTTCTTATATTGTCTTTCAGACATTACAGGATTTTTGCAAGAGCAGCGTGGCTGACATTATGAAGGCCTGTACTGAAGACAGCAAACTGTTAGTACAGACCAGATGTTTCTTAGCAGGCTCGTTGTACCTCTTGGAAAACCTCAATGCAAGACAGTTTTTAGTGCTGGCACATTTTGGAATTCTGCACATTCATGGAGTGCAATAATACTGTATAGTAATTTTTCTCCTCCCAATCCACTAATAGTTTTCTAAAAATGTCAACATTACTACTTGTACCATTTTTCCTTAGTCATATTTGAAAAAATTGCAAAATTAGTTAGAATTTGATTTTTTTTCAAGGATGTCTGTTAAATCTGTTGTGATTTTATATGAATTTTTCTTTCTTATTGTTTAGAATTGTTCTTTATGGAAAAAGCTGAAGATCTCACTTTATAAAAGAGTTTATCAGATATCTAATTTGGTCATGTCCTACTTATATAGGTTTCAAAATACTGCAGATTTTGAACAGCACATTATACAAAATTATGGGTGGAGATCCTATATGCTAAGTTCTCTAACAGTTTGTGTGTGTGTATGTGCGCACATGTGTGTGAATACCAGAGAAATAACTAAAAGACCAACTGCTTTTAAAATCCTGTTATAGTTCAAGTATCTTGCCTTGACCAATCTAATGAATTGATTAACTGGGCCTTTATATTAAACTCAATAAAAAGTAAGCAGATATGTTAAATAAAAACTTTGAATTTATTGCCCAGTGTACCTGTTAACATTATATTTAACCGTCGTCTGCTTAAATTTTTGTTTTTGACTTAAAGGTAATTTCATTAGGGATTTAGATTTACAACAAATAATAGATCACTTACCATTTTTTAGGATAATTGAAATTCATCTCACTGAAGAAAGTTTAGTTGAACTTCTTTACAACATTAATATAAGATGAATGGAGATCACTTATCTAATTTAACTTGCCTAACATACCAGAATTTTATTTGAGGGACAAAATTGAAATTTTTTTTTTATTCAGTGAGTTTACTATCTTTTCAGAGTTCTAAAAAGATTGTAAGAGTAATTTAGCAGAAGTAGGATCATGGTGTAGAAAAAAGGTCATATAGCAACAGTCATAACATACTGCAGCCTCCATATAGGAATAAAAGAGCTAGTGGAAGTAAAGGGATTTATGGAAAAGTTTGGAGATGATTCAACATTGGGTCCGCCAAACAAACGCTTAGCAAAACTGAATTCTTTGTCTTTGAATATTTGCTGAATGCATGTCTGGTAATGATCATGATGTGACAGCCTCGAGGTGGACATGGTGATAGGAAGTTAGTCTGCAGAAAATTGATTAAAATGGCTTATCCTTTTCATTAAGATTGCAGACTGTTAACCTAATTTCATACAATTTAACCTGGGGATTTACAGATTTTTATTTTTCTGGTCTAATAACATTTTGTTATCTTCAACTAGGGCTAAAACCTTGTTAACTTGATTTGTACCAGCTCAAACTTCCTATCTTCTGCAAGTTGAACACATTGCTGAGTGTGTCCCAGGTCTTTCTTCAGCTAATGGACATTCCACTAGTGACAGTTAATCTTTTGGTATTTAGACTTTTCAACTTGGAGCCTTGGAAATGTTCCCATGTATTATATCTGGCAGGTTAATTGTGAAGAAACCTAAGATTTGATTAACTTTTTCCATGTTTGCCCTGGCTGGATAAATTGTCTTTTAGAGAATAACTTTAGGTAGCTTACACTCTGATAAAACTCAGCTATTTTGTTGATATTCATCTCAGTATTGTTTTATCTTTGGCGATATTTAAATCTAGGATTTAATGGAGTTTTAGTGAAAATGGAAAGAATGACTATGAAAAAATTAAGGGAAAAGGGAAAGTTTAAATGAAGTTATTTATAATATAGTTTTATTACTAATATGTCAGAATTTTAATTGCTTGCAAATTTGTGTAGCTCTACAGTTTATAAATGTCTGTGTACTATATTAATTAGAAAACCATAGAACATGACAGCAGGTTTGCGAATGTTATTGGGGTTTTTACCACAGCTACTGTTGTGGCAGAAATTATTTGTTAGATTAATAAAAAAAAAAGTTGGCAAAACATGGCTTTATACCTCAATATCAAGATGTGCAAGATAAATATGTTTTCAAAATATACTTGTGGTATTTACTTATAGCACTAACATCAACATCAGCCTTTACCACTATCAAAATAAAATAGGATCCTAATGGTAATTCTTACTTTGAATATTTTTAGTTGGGATTTTGTTGGCATTTTATCATTGTCATAATTTTAAATTTAGATTTAAAAATAGCCTTCAGAATTTTAAGGCATGATTTGATATTTAACTTTTAAGCTTTTAAAAAATCTTATGAGAGAAATCTGAGGGATTGGAAAGTTTGGGGCTTACCTCTCAAACATTGTGAAAATAAACTTTTATTAAGCTCATGTGAAAGGAACCCCTCTGTTATGTAATTAAATCTATGCTAGAGCACTTTATATGTTAACTGTATTTGGAAAACTTTATGTTGTAAAAATTTGTGTCCTCAAATAATGTTTACTTTATAATAACTTCTTTTTTTATTTGCTTTGTTTTTGTTAATCCTCACCCAAGGATATTTTTTCCATTGATCTTTTTAAGAAGAGTGGGAAGAGAGGGGGGAGGACAGAGAGAAACATCAATGTGAGAGAAATGCATTGATTGGTTGCCTCCTGCACTAGCCCAACCAGGGCCCAGGCTGGGAAGGGGTCTACAACCAAGGTATGTGCCCTTGACCAGAATCAAACCCAGGACCCATTGGTCTGCAGGCTGACTCTACTGAGCCAAACCAGCTAGGGCTATCATGACTTCTTAAACCAACCAGTGCTAACCCAAAGTCTGGCACTCAATTCCGACCACTCTTGTATTTTAAAACTACTTTCTCAGTCTGCAGTCCACTGGGCTTCAGTGTTGCTGAGCTGTCATCAGCTCTGGTGGCTTCTGTGCTGGGGGTGGAACAAAAGGAGCCATTGCTCATCTTTACCCCCAACCTCTACAATTCCTGAGAAAGTCATACTATCATCTCTAAATCTGGAGAGAAATAAAATGAGGATGTTTTCCTCTTGACTGGTATAGATAATTTAATAGTTCTAAAAGAGAGAACAAAGTTCAGATATTTTTTTAAATTTCAGCCGAGGTTTTTTTCTTCACAATCTCTGACTCCTTTTCTCTTGGCTGCAGAGAAGCAAATAGAAATAGATCTAGTTCTGAACAGGATCCTGAAGAAAAATAAAAACTGATCTCACCTACTATGGGATATATCTTATGTCATCTACTCTCAATCAAGATTTAATAGAATCTCTTCTGTTGCCTAGGTTAAGCAGGAACAAGACAAAAGAAAACAATGTGGTAACTGTAAGCATAGTCCAGCAAGCAGTGGTTTTAAAAACTGAGTGTGCCTAAAAGTCATTGGTACAAATCCCTGTGTCCCATCCTTAGAGATGTTGATTCAGTTGGTCTGAAATGGGACCCAATAATTGGCATTTCAACCAAACTTCCTGATAGTGTGGATGCTCTCAGTCTGTGGTCCACACTGAGGAGCACTGTACCACAGAGAACACCAGACTTAGGACTCACCTGGAAGAAAATGTAGTTCATAGGACAGAAGGAAATTTTGTCATGTGCTTTCATGTTTATAGAATAACAAGAACAAGAATTCAATAAAATGGGAACTCAAGAGAATGAGATGAGAGGAAGAGTGTTTCTTTTTTTAATGTATTTTTAAAATTTTCAATTACAGTTGACATTTTATATGATTTGATTTCAGATAAGATGTTTTTTTATTTTTTATTGAATTTATTGGGTGACACTGGTTAATAAAATTATATAGGTTTCAGGTGTATAATTCTATAATACATCATCTATATATTGTATTGTGTGTGCACCACCCCAAGCCAAGTCTCCTTCCATCACAGATTGTTTCTAAGGAAATAAGTTGAGGACTTCATTGTTCCAATTAATTTATGTGACATGTTTTTTTAACCTTTGGTTAGTATTTTGGATCTTTTTGGGTGGGTGTTTTAAAAGGAAATGTTAAATCTTTGAGTAAGATAAATGGTGTGAATTGCTAGATTTTCTAGAATAAAGCAGCTAACATGTTTGCATTACCCTTATATTTTATAATGATAACTGATCTTTATATTCACATAAAACAAATCTTTATATTTTTAATAGTTTTAGGTAAATTACATACTTCTTATTTTATTGTAATAATTGTAATAGAGTTCTAAATTACTAGGGAAAGCCAGACTGAGCTTAATTAGTAACCCCTTCCCACACACAAAGGATTTATTGACGCATGTCACTGAAAAATCCAATATAGAATTGGTGTCAGGGATTCAAATGTGATTATTAGAACTCTTCATCTAAGTGGGCCTAGGAGGGATGGGGGAGAATTAAGAATTTGGATAAACAGAAGTGTACTCTGATGCAAGTTGGGTCACATTCCTTACTTTGGATTGTCTTCCTCACTTGATAGCCATTCAAATAAGTTTATCATCTATTAACTCTTTACTCTGTTTACTCTTCTCAATCTCCTTAATTATAATTGATTTAGACAAGTTTTTTATTTATGGCCTTGTGTATTTAAGCTGCTCATATTTGGGAATTATTGAAATGGATAGAGCTAACATTGGGTTGCTTGGCTTTGTTAATAACGGTATTAAAATCTGGCCAGCAGGTTGTTCCCTTGAGCCACTGGCTATACTTATTTAGTTTGTGTACAACCACTTAAGAGAAAAAAAGAAACAAAGCTCCTTTGGTTGTTGCTATGGCACGTCTGTTTTCAGAGAAATGTGCTGATGACATTTCCCCCTAAATATTAATAAATAAATAAATAAATAATGCTGCTAGGTTTCATCTTTTAATAGCCCATAGGATCTGGGGATCTGGAGACACTATTTTTAAGGTATTAAAATACAGATTTTTAATGAACCATGTCTTCATCAGGAAAGATGGTGGTGTGGAGAATGTTAACTACCATGCCTTTCAGTACTTTGAAATGAAACCTCAGATGTTTGGCCTTTGAACCAAGGTCTGTGATTTCATATTGTTTGAGGGATCATTGTATCCCCAGGAGTTGTAGCTTTCTATATTTGCTGTGACCGAATCAAGAAAGGCATATGCAGATTTCTGCAGAAATTATGATTCTGTTATCAGACCAGAGTTGGGGAATGGCTCTGCCCTGGAATGATTTGGGACCTTTTGTGTATCAGGCCACCTTCAGGCTCTTGATTTGTGCAAGAAAAATTTCAAGAACAAGTCAAATGAGAATGAAAGCAAGTTTTTTTTCAGGCAGAGATAGACCAGGACATGGGCCAAGTAGTCAGTTCTTGGGATTTTATGTGTTTCCATTTTATGGTGCCAAATTCTGACTCTACTTCCTTCTGTAAGTGTCATGGCATTTGCACCCCATCTTTCACTGCCTTCTACTTGTAGTGTTGAGGCAGGATAGTGAGAAGCTAGGAAAATTCCTTGGTGAATGGATGAGGGAACCTGAGACAAAATAGTTAAACAGGGCCAAGCAACTAACTTGCTAATAAATTGTAAGATCTTACCTTCCCTAATCAAAGACACCTAAGAGCAGATAGTTTATAACTCTCGTGGGCAACCACAGAGTGAGTAGCTTAAGTCCCTGATCAGGGAAATAATAGAGGTCCAGTTGATGCCATTAGTGCCAGCCAAACCCTAGAGGCGATGAAGTCTGGGGAATAAACAAAAAAAGCCCAATTAGATACAGACAGACCCAAGGTAAAAGTAAAACTGAAACTGACCAGATAATGATAACAAATTCCCCTATCTGTACACATTTTGGTATGTCAGCATGGACATACCTGGAAAGCTGAACATTTCTGTTGAGACCCTCCCCTGAGATCTTCCCTGAAATTCCCCAACTTTAGAAGAGATAAAAAAACTCTTAAGGCAAGAGACATATTCCCCCCCCCCATCTGCTTTTTTCATGCCCATCCCATCCTCTTTTCTCAGATGTGTGTTTCTGCTTTCATCTAAACTCTTAAGGGTCCTCACGAGACTTGGAACCAGCGGATCATTGGGCAGTGGCAGCTCATCCTGGGCTAACCCCTTGAACCTGATTCTGAAGATTCTTTGCCTCTGTAACTTTTCTTTTTTAAAAAATTGATTTTAGATTTTATTTATGTATTCAGTGGTTGATTCTTGTATGTAACCAGACTACTTGGTCTGTACTTACGGAAATGATCATACTTCACCCTTTTTTTTAAATTAAATCTTTTATTATTCAGATTATTACATTTGTTTCTCTTTTTTCCCCTTCATAGCTCCACTCCACCCAACTCCCACCCTTCCCTCTGCCCTTACCTCCCTCCTGTTGACCTCATCCATAGGTGTATGATTTTTGTCCAGTCTCTCCCTGTACACCCCCTCATCCCTTCCCACTGAGAATTATCAGTCCACTCCCTTTCTGTGCTCCTGATTCTATGATATTCACCAGTTTTTCTGTTGATCAAATTTTTAATTCACTTAATTTTTAGATTCACTTGTTGATAGATATTTATTTATTGTTCATAATTTTTTGTCTTTTACCTTTTCTTCCTCTTCTAAAAGAGTACCTTTCAGCATTTCATATAATACTAGTTTGGGATTGATGAACTCCTTTAGCTTTTTCTTATCTGTGAAGCTCTTTATCTGCCCTTCAATTCTGAATGTTAGCTTTGCTGGATAGATTATTCTTGGTTGTAGGTTCTTGCTATTCATTACTTTGAATATTTCTTGCCACTCCCGTCTGGCCTGCATCGTTTCTGTTGAGAAATCAGCTGACAGTCGTATGGGTGCTCCCCTCTAGGTAATGAACTGTTTTTCTCTTGCTGCTTTTAATATTCTCTCTTTGTCTTTTGCTCTTGGTATTTTAATTATGATGTGTCTTGGTGTAGTCCTCTTTGGATTCCTTTTATATGGGGTTCTGAGTGCTTCCTAGACTTGTAAGTCTATTTCTTTTACCAGATGTGGGAAGTTTTCAGTCATTATTTCTTTAAATAGGTTTTCAGTATCTTGCTCTCTTCTTCTGGCCCCCCCACAATTCTAATGTTGGTACGCTTGAAACTGTCCCAGAGGCTCCTTACATTATCTTCACATTTTTGGGTTCTTTCCTCTTCTTGCTTTTCCAGTTGTGTGTTTTCTTCTTCTTTATATTTCAAATTGTTGACTTGATTCTTGCTTTTCTCTAGTCTGCTGTTAGGACTCTGTATAATATTTTTTATTTCAGTCAGTGTATGTTTAATTTCTAGTTGGTCCTTTTTCATCTCTAGTTGGACCTTTTCCATCTCTAGTTGGTCCTTTTTCATTTCCTCTTGGCTGTCGCTAACTTTATCCAACTTTTCTAGGATATTCTTGAAAAACCTTTATAAGGTTTTTATAAGGTTTTATAGCATGGTTTTGAACTCTATATCCAGTCGTTTGTTTTCCTCCATTTCTTTTGTTTGTGATCCCTTCCCTTGTCTTGGCATTTTCACTATGCCTGGAGAACTTCTGTTTTGGATTCAGCCTTATGATACCAGACTTGCAAAACCGCAGAAGCCTCTCTGTTGAGCTTGGGATGGGTGGAGTCTCAGGGCTTAAGGGACCGCCTTGCCTTCCAGTCGGCCCCGCCCACCACGGCCCCTGAGTCTCAAGTGACTGGGTAATCGCTGGAGTGGTCCTTGTGCACGTGCACAGTGCCTCTAGACCACTGCCTTTCCGGCTCCCCTGTGCCCCAGGACCACACAAGTCTAGTCCCCTGGGTTTCACCCAAAACAGGGGCTCAGTGGAGTCAGAAGTGGTACAGTTGGGAGGGTCTGTCTCCCGCCCTTTCACGAAAGCCAGCGGCACAATCAGCAGTCTGTCCTCTGCGCCCAGTGCCATGCGCGCCACCAGACCTCTGATCTTTTGCCACTCCCTTAAATTTCCGTGCACCTCTCCCTTTTCATAGTCCAAACTTCCCCTGTATGAGTTTCGGCTGTGCTTTTCTCTTTCCTTCTAGTTGTAGAATTTCTACTCAGCCAGCCTGCCTGTGGTTCTGGATGAAGTCCGTTTTGTCTTTCAGTTGTAGTTTTGAAATTGTTGTGCTGGTCAGCAGTTCAGGTGTTTATCTATGCTGCCATCTTGGTTTCTCCCCTCTATTTTTTCTTCTTGTTTAATCACTGTGGCTAGGACTTCCAATACTATGTTGAATAAAAGGGGTGAGAGTGAATATTTCTCTCTTTTTCCTGTTCTTAAGGGAACAGTTTTAGTTTTTGCTCATTGTGTATGATGTTGCAGTAGGTTTGTCATATATGGCCTTATGTTGAGGTATGATTCCTGTATTTCTACTTTGCTAAAAATTTTTATCACAAATTGGTACTGGCTTTTGTTGAATGCTTTTCTGCATCTATTGTTATAATCATGTGATTGTTGTCCTTCTCTTTGTTTATGTGTTGTATCATATTTATTGATTTGTGAATGTTGTATCAGACTTGCCTCCCCAGAATAAATCCTGTTTGGTCATGGTATATGATCTTTTTAATGAATTCTTGCTGATATCATATTGAGGACTTTAGCATCTATATTCATAAGGGATATTGGCCTGTAATTTAATTTCTTTGTAGTGCCTTTATCTGGTTTTGGAATTAGTATAATGCTGGCCTCGTTAAAAGAACTTGAAAGTCTTTCTTCCTCTTGAATTTTTTTGGAATAGTTTGGGGAGGATAGGTGTTAGCTCATCTTTGAGTGTTTGGTAAAACTTGCTTGTAAACCATCTGGTATAGACTTTGGCTTGCTGGGAATTTTTTTTTAAATTACTGCTTCCATTTCATTAGTTGTTATTTGTCTATTCATTAGTTGTTATTTTTTTTCTTATTCTTCCTATTTGAGTTTTGGAAGATTGTTTATTTTAGGAATTTCTCCATTTTGTCCAGGTTATTAAATTGGTTGGTATATAATAATTCATATTTTCCTACAATCTTGTATTTTTGTGATGTGAGTTATTACTTTGTCTCTTTCATTTCTGATTTTATAAATTTGCCCCTCTTTGTTTTTGATGAGTCTGGCTAAAGGTTAATCAATCCTGTTTATCTTTTAAAAGAACCAGCTCTTGGTTTCATTGATCTTTAGTATTGTTTTTTTAATTTTTTTTAAACAAATATATTTTATTGATTTTTTTACAGAGAGGAAGGGAGAGGAATAGAGAGCTAGAAACATCGATGAGAGGTACATCTACCAGCTGCCTCCTGCACAATCCCTACTGGGGATGTGCCCGCAACCAAGGTACATGCCCTTGACTGGAATCAACAGGCTGACACTCTGTCCACTGAGCCAAACCAGTTTTGGCTGTTTTTTAAAGTCTTTACCTCATTTATTTCCTCTCTGATTTTTATCATTTCCTCTCTTTTACTTACTCAGGGCTTTTCTTATTTTCTTTTAGTTGTAGGGTTAGATAGTTTATTTGACATTTTTTGTTGTTGTTGCTTGAGGTAGGCCTGTAATGCTATCAATTTCCCTTTCAGTACTGCTTTCACTCTGTCCAATAGTTTTTGGGTTATTGAGTGTTCATTTTCATTTGTTTTCAGGAAATTTTTTATTTCTTCCTTGATCTCATGGGTAACCCATTCATTGTTTAATAACATGTCAGTTTGCCTTATTGTGTTTGAATGTTTTTGAGTGTTTTTTTAAAAATTTAACAAATCTTTATTGTTCAGATTATTACATGTGTTTCTTTTTATTCCCTCGATGGCTCCCCTCCACCCGATCCCATCTATCCCTCTACCCTACCTCTCCCCACATTGTCCTCATCCATAGGTATATGATTATTGCCCAGTCTCTCCCTGTACCCCCCTCACCCCTTTCCCAATTCTATTATATTCACCAGTTTATTCTGTTCATCAGATTTTTAATTCACTTTTTAGATTCACTTGTTGATAGATATGTATTTCTTGTTCATGATTTTTATCTTTACCTTCTATTTCTTCCTCTTCCTAAAGCAGTGGTTCTCAATCTTCCTAATGCCGTGACCCTTTAAGACAGCTCCTCATGTGGTCTTGACCCCCAACCATAACATTATTTCCATTGCTACTTCATAACTAATTTTGCTACTGTTATGAACTGTAATATAAATATCTGATATGCAGGATGTATTTTCATTACAAATTGAACATAATTAAAGCATAGTGATTAATCACAAAAACAATATGTAATTATATATTGTGAAATATTTATTTCTAATTACAAATAAATGAAATTTTGTCTTGAATCGTGGTGTAGCATGGGTAACAGTCTTCATATGACAATAGTAAACTATGTTGCTACATTTTGCTACACCGAGGAGCGGTGTGTGTTGGTTCCTAAGACCATGGGAAATAGGTGTTTTCCAATAGTCTTAGGCGACCCCTGTGAAAGGGTCATTCGACCCCCAAGGGGTCGCGACCCACAGGTTGAGAACCGCTGTCCCAAAGAGACCCTTTCAGCATTTCATAAAATACTGGTTTGGTGTTGTGGAACTCCTTTAGCTCTTTCTTATCTGTGAAGCTCTTTATCTGCCCTTCAATTCTGAATGATAGCTTTGCTGGATAGAGGATACTTGGTTGTAGGTTCTTGCTATACATCACATTGAATATTTCTTGCCACTCCCATCTGGCCTGCATAGTTTCTGTTGAGAAATCAGCTGACAATTGTATGGGTGCTTCCTTGTAGGTAATTAATTACCTGTTTTTCTCTTGCTGCTTTTAATATTCTCTCTTTGTCTTTTGCTCTTGGTATTTTAATTATGATGTGCCTTGGTGTGCTTCTCTTTGGATTCCTTTTATTTGGGGTTCTGTGTGCTTCCTGGACTTATAAGTCTATTTCTTTCACCAGATGGGGGAAGTTTTCAATCATTATTTCTTCAAATAGGTTTTCAGTATTTTGCTCTCTCTCTTCTTCTGGCACCCCCACAATTCTGTTGTTGATACCCTTGCAGTTGTCCCAGAGGCTCCTTACACTATCTTCACATTTTTGGATTCTTTTTTCTTTTTGCTTTTCCAGTTGAGTGTTTTCTGCTTCTTTATATTTCAAATTTTTGACTTGATTCTTGCCTTCCTCTAATCTGCTGTGTCTCTGTATAATATTTTTTTTATTTCAGTCAGTGTATGTTTAATTTCTCATTGGTCCTTTTTCATCTCTACTTGGTCCTTTTTCATCTCTTGGGTCTCGCTAAATTTATCCATCTTTTCTAGGAAAAACCTTATAAGCGTGGTTTTGAATGCTATATCCAGTTGTTTGTTTTCCTCCATTTCTTTCATTTTTGATCTGTTCCTTTGTTTCTGCATTTTCACTATGCCAGGAGAACTTCTGTGCTGGAATCAGCCTTATGATGCAAGACTTGCAAAAGCCTCTTTGTTCAGATTGGGTGGCGTGGAGTCTCAGGGCTGAGCAGAGACAGCCTTGGCTTCCAGTCAGCCCCGTGCTACGTGGCCTCTGGGTCTCAAGTGTCTCTTGGTAATTGGTAATTGCTGTGCCCCTTTCTGTGCACACGTGGGTGCTTCCAGACCTCTGCCTTTCCAGTTCCCTTGTGCTCTGGGACCCATATGAGTCTGGGTCCCCAGGGTCTCTCCCAAAACTGGGGTTCAATGCAGTTAGAAGTGGCACAGTTGAGAGGCTCTGTCTCCTGCCCACCAGAGAGGGCGAGCAGCACAATCTGTAGTCCGTCCTCTCTGCATGCATTGGTTTGCGCACCCTTTTGCAGATCCCCTAAATTTCCGTGCACTCTTCCCTTTTCACATTCCAGACTCCCCCCATATGAGTCTTGTCCAGAGCTGGGATTCAATGCCGTAGGATAAGGGTTCCATGCAGTTGGGAGTTTCTGTCTCCCTACCACCAGAGGAAGCCAGCCAGGCACACCGCTGCTCACTCTCTCCATGCACAAGTCTCCATAACTCAGTTTTTTGTAGCTTCTCTTGTTGTGAGCCAACCCACAAGAGACGACCACTAGAGATAAGAGATCAAAATTTATGAGCCTTTATTAAGCTGGCTAGCGACTGCAGTTGCAGCACTTCACTGTGGCAAAGGCTGAACTGCAGTCCAGACCACAGGTGTTTTAGCAAATTTATACTGAGAAACCAGGAAAGGGAGTTAGGACTCTTACAATGACAATCTAAAGGTTACAAAAGGTATTTCAGCCATTTCCAAGAAACTCAGGGCACAGGTACAACACCTGGGCACACTTGGCTGGAGCATGGATCACCGTCTCCCTCCAAACTCCAACCGACCCATTGTTCAGTGACCTACCCATCTTCTTCTGTCTTAATGCACCCTGCCAGCCTTCTGGGGCAATGGAGGAGCTGTGCAATGTTTTCAGCCCAGAACATTATGTTTATGGCCCAGAACATTCCCTTCTGATCTTTATGGTGAATCAAATCAGATTCCTCCCCTCCTTCCCCGGGGATTCACTGGTAGCCAGGAGCACACACAGGTGGGCTACCCAGGTCCGGTGGATGGGCTTTGTGGTGTGCTGATGATTTGCTTCCTGGTGTGCTGGTGATTTGCCTTGTAGCCACTGTACTGCTCTGGAGTGTCTACAAAGACTTGAGGAGATTTCTATTACTTAACACAGCTAGCTCTTCCTCCCTTAGCCACAGGAGAAGAGTTGGCGGATGGCCAAACATGATTTCAAAAGGAGTCAGCCCTGCCGAAACCGGTTTGGCTCAGTGGATAGAGCGTCGGCCCGCAGACTGAAAGGTCCCAGGTACAACTCTGGTCAAGGGCATCTACTGTGGTGGGCACATCCCCAGTAGGGGGTATGCAGGAGGCGGCTGATCGATGTTTCTAACTCTCTATCCCTTTGCCTTCCTCTCTGTAAAAAAATCAATAAAATATATTACAAAACAAACAAACTTATATCATGCCATGACTGGTTTGACTCAGTGGAGAGAGAGTCAGACTGAGGACTGAAGGGTCCCAGGTTCGATTTCGGTCAGGGGCACAAGCCTGGGTTGAGGGCTCGATCCCCAGTCGGGGGCATGCAGGAGGCAGCCGATCAATGATTCTCTCTCATCATTGATGTTTCTGTCTCTCCTACTCCCTTCCTCCGAAATTAATTAAAAAAATACATTAAAAAAAAAAAAGGAGTCAGCCCTTTTACATATGGGGTGCAGCAAGCCCTGAGTAGGGCAAAGGGGAGGAGACTCACCCAGTTCTCGCCAGTCTCTAATTTTAGTTTAGTTAGGGTTTTCTTAAGTGTCTGATTCATTCTCTCTACCTGTCCAGAACTCTGAGGTCTATAAACACAATGTAATTTCCATGTGACACTAAGGGCCTTAACTAAAGATTGGGTCACCTTAGTAATGAACGCCAGGCCATTATCAGACCCCATGAATAAAGGTAGGCCAAACCAGGGGAGAATTTCAGAGAGGAGTTTCTTAACTACTACCTGTGCTGTTTCAGCCCTGGTCGTTATGCCTCTGGCCAACCGGAGAAAGTGTTCACAAACATTAGGAGATGTTGGTATCCTCCCAGTCCACTGGGCAATTCAGTGAAGTCGACTTCCCAGTGTTCACCAGGGCTTGAACCTCAAAACCAGGTTCCTGGCAGGGCGGTTATTAGAGGTCGTGGGTTCACTTAAGCACAGATCTGGCATCTCCTGGTTATATCCCACGCCGTTTTATGCAACCCGGGGATATAGTATTTTCTTCCTAAAAGCTCAGCTAACTTAGTTCCTCTTAGATGTGTGCTCCTATGTGTTTGGGAGGCGATAGTCCATTCAAGGGCTTCTGGGACAAATGGTCTCCCATCTGGTAACTAGCCACCCATTGGTGGCTTCCTTCGCCTGTAACCTCCTGGCTGTAACTTCTTCCTCGGGAGTGTACCTGGGGTTGGGCTCCAGATTCTGAGTGGGTATGGTTACCAGCACTTCTAGGGGCCCTACTGGTCTTTTTGCAGTCTCTTTAGCCATTTTGTCAGAAAATTTCTTCACCTGGCCTCTTTCAGAGCCCCAAAGTTTGTGTTAGTACCCCTTTTGCAACCCCCTGAGATTCTGCCACATAAAGTTGGAAAGGCTTGGTGAGGTCATGCAATACCAGAGTTGGAGCACTCTTGAGGGCCTGCTTTAACTTTTGGAACGCCTTTTCCTCTATGTCCATCCAGCAGAGGCCTGAGTTCTTACCCCCTATAGCTGAATATAGGAGCTTGGTTATTTCAGCAAAACCCAGGATCCAAAGTCTACAGTATCCTATGGCTCCCAGGAATTTCCGTACCTGCCGCTTTGTCTTCGGGGTGGGTATTGAGAGGATGGCCTGAACTCTACTATTTGAGAGCATCTGCTTACTTTCTTCGATGTATCCAAGGTACGGTACCTTAGTTGAGCAGAGCTGGGCCTTCTTGGCCGATACTCGGTACCCGAGTTGATCCAGCATCACCAGCAGGTCCTGAGTTGCCTGTTGACATTTTTCCCGGTCCCCAGTGGCAAGTAGGAGGTCATCGAGATACTGAAGTAAGGTGACGCCCGGGTGATTATGACAGTACTCCTTTAAGTCCTAGTTCAGAGCCTCATCAAACAAGGTAGGGGAGTTCTTAAATTCCTGGGGAAGCCTTGTCCAGGTTAACTGTCCTGATTCCCCCTTTTCTGGATCTGTCCATTCAAAAGCAAAAATTGGCTGGCTGTGCAGTGCCAATGGGAGGGAGAAAAAGGCATCCTTTAAGTCTAAGACCGTATAATAATCGGTGTTCAGGCCGGAGCAGATTCTGGAGGGTGAACAGGTTGGGCACTGTTGAGTGGATAGTCTGTACTCTTATTAACTTCTCATAAGTCCTGGACTGGCCTAAATTCCTCTGTCCCAAGCTTCTGGACGGAGTAAAGGAGTGTTCCATGCAGACTGGCAGGGAATCCGGATCCCGGCCTCCCTTAATCTTAGGATTTGCTTTGCTATCCTATTTTCTCCTTCTGGCTCATAGGGTACTGTCATACTCTAACTGGGGTGGCTGTACTGGTTAGTTGGATCATGATAGGGGGCTATGAGCTGCTAATCCAGGTGGGTTCTCTTCTGCCCAGACTCCCGGTATTTCCTCTCAGAGCCTCCTGAGGTAAGGATCCTGTGGAGGGGCCTTTGAAAGTCCTTCATGCAGCCTGTATTCCTCCTCTAGGGGACAAGTGAGGAGAAGGATTGATTTTTCCTGGTCTGCTGGTGCCCGAAAAAGCACCTGAGGCTCCCTCCTTCAAAAGAAATTGTGGCCTGGAGTTTGTTGAGCAGATCCCTCCCTAGGAGGGGATAAGGGCATTCAGGCATAACAAGGAAGGAATGAGTAACAGTCTTTTTCCCGAGGTTAGCAATCTGGGCTTGTGTCCAGGGGTAAGACTACTTGTCTGGTGGCCCCCTGGATAAGAGTTCTGTCCTTGGAAATTGGCCCGGCCAATACAGAGAAGGTTGCTCCGGTGTCTACTGGCTTGCCCCCCACATTTAGCGATACCTGGGGCTCCTGGGAGCCCACAGAGCCCTGACATCTTAAGTCCACTTCTTCCACTAACACCAGGACTGCCTTATTCCCTGGCCACTCAGGACTCTCTCGTTTCCAGTGTCCTTCTTTCTTACAGTAGGCACACTGATTTTTCCCCAGCCGGGTCTTTTGGTTCTGTCTTCTATTCTTTTCTTCCTGTCCTCTTTGCTGTTCCTTCACTTAATTCATGGCTAGAAGGACCTTTGCCATTCTGGCGTTTAGGTTAGCAGTCTGATCTCAGTTGTTAAAGACTTTCTGGGTGACCTCAACCAGTTCTGAAAGTTACTTCCCCTCAAAGCCTTCTAACTTCTGTAATTTTTTTCTAATATCTGGGGCCAACTGGGACACAAACGCTACATTGATAGCCTGCCAGTTCTCTGGGGCATCAGAGTCTATTGGTGTACACCCAAAATGCCTCACAGAGCCTCTTGAGGAAGGCAGCAGGACATTCGTTTGGTCCCTGGACTGTTTCTGTTGCCTTGGAAAGGTTGGCGGGCCTCCGAGCTGCTGCTCAGATGCCCCCCAGGAGAGTCTGGCGATACCTGTCAAGAGCCTCCCTTTTTCAATCAGTGTTGTGATCCCATTGAGGCTTTCCAGATGGAAAAACAGCCTCGATCCTCCCTGGGTCTGTGGTGGGTTGGCCATCTGGCCCAAGGGTTAACTTCCTCCCTTCCTCTCCTACTCTTTTTCTCTCTTCTGAGGTGAAAAGGGTCTGAAGTAGCTGCTGAAAATCCCAGGTTGGCTGATGGGTGAAAAAGACCGACTCTAGGAGAGAAATCAAGCCTTGGGGGTTCTGGTAGAACGATGGATTCTGGTTCTTCCAGTTGTATAGGTCACTGGTTGAAAATGGAACATAGACCATAAAAGGATGACCATCGGGTCCTAAATCAGGGGGACTCACCTGGCGAAGAGGAAACATGGGACCAGGGCCACTGAGACCTTTCTCCTCTGCTGGTCAGGTTTGGTGGGCCATAAGGGATCCCAGTCCGGGTGTGGGGCGAACTGAAAGAGTTGTTTGAAGACAGAGTCTGAGGAGGAGGCCAATTGTCCGGGGCCCCCAGGGGCCATGGACTTGGGTCCGGATTTTCTCTCACTCTAGGCGGAGGTGCCTGTGGGAGTGAGGGGTAGAAGGGTATTGCTGGGGTCAAATTCCCAGGGTCTCCTCCTGTCTGTCCCATTGATAATGTTGGTGCTGAAGGCGGCAGGGCAACGGAACCAGAAGGCATTTGTGAGGGTATTGGAGCCTCCTGGGAGGCCAAGAGACCCACTTCCAGTTGAGGCTCTGGAGGGGGAATATTAAGGGAGAGGTGGCGGTAGAGGACCCTGTCCTCTGGATCATTTGGCAAGACCTTAGGGTCTATCTTCTTGTCTCCTTTTGGGGGATGAGCCAATAAAACTGTCCCAATTTCCTTTGTTGGCCCTGGCAATTTTTAAACCACCGGGGTTTTTCAGTGAGGATGTCAATCTAAATTTGAATACAAGAGATTTGGTCAGGGTGACCTGGACGGCCATAAACATTATGATGAACCTTATAAGCTGTTCCTAAGTCATAGGTCCTGGTAGATGGCCACCCAACTCTAAATATAGGCCATTCTAATTCACACAATCTCTGCTAATCAAAGCCATTAACTGATATCCGTTGTCTTCTCCACTCTATTTGAAGTCCTGAAAATTCTTAAGAAAACATTGTAAGGTGATAGACATAGACGACTGGCCCTGACCCATTTAAACAAAGACAAGGACAACAAAGACTAGACAAACCAGACACGTGCACTCTAAGGTCACACGTAACAGGGACCCCAGACGCCATCGCATCCGGGTGTCCGGACTCAGAGGCTCCACTGCGTCTAGCCCTCCTGTAGTCCACCAGGGGAACATTTCACAAACAGAAACCAGGTTCCTACCTCCCCACTGGAGGCAAACAGAAACCAGGTGCTTACCTCCCCACTGGAGGCAAACAGAAACCAGGTGCCTACCTCCCCACTGGAGGCAAACAGAAACCAGGTGCCTACCTCCCCACTGGAGGCAAACAGAAACCAGGTGCCTACCTCCCCACTGGAGGCAAACAGAAAACAGATTCTTACCTCCCCAGTGGAGGTCCAGGTGGCTCTCATTGTCGGATTGCAAATTTTGGAGGAGGCACTCCGCCTCCCTGGAACCCGGGACGGAGACTGGAGCGTCCTCACCTAGGGTGTCCACTGGCAGCATGACCAGAGTGTATGTCACAGGAGCCCACCAGAGACAGAGATAAAAATTTATGAGCCTTTATTAAGCTGGCCAGCAACTACAGTTGCAGCACTTCACCGTGGTAAAGGCTGAACTGCAGTGCAGACCACAGGTGTTACAGCAAATTTATACTCAGAAACCAGGAGAGGGAGTTAGGACTCTTAAAATGACAATCTAAAGGTTACAAAAGGTATTTCAGCCATTCCCAAAAAACTCAGGGCACAGGTACAACACCTGTGCACACTTGGCTGGAGCATGAACCACCCTCTCCCTCCAAACTCCAACCAATCCATTGTTCCGTGACCTACTCTATCTTCCTCTGTCTTAATGCACCCTGCCTAGCCTCCTGGGGCAACGGAGGAGCTATGTAATGTTTGCAGCCCAGAACATTATGTGTGCAGCCCAGAACACACTGAGTCTTTGTTAGCCCCTCTCTTTCCTTCTAGCTGTTGAATTTCCACTCAGCCAACTTTCCTGTGGTTCTGGATGATGTCCGTTCTGTCTTTTAGTTGTAGTTTTGAAATTGTGCAAGGCAGCAGTTTAGGTGATTACCTATGCCGCCATCTTGGTTTCTCCTTGAGTGTTTTTATTGTGTTGATTTATACTTTCATGCCATTATGATTGGAGACAGTGCTTGATATTGCAGTCTTCTTGAAGTTGTAAAGACTTATTTTGTGTCCTAAAATTGGTCTATCTTTGAGAATGTATCATGTACACTTAATAAGAATGTATATTTTGCAGCTTTGAGATGAAACGTTCTGTAAATATCAACTAAACTCATCAGATCTAGTGTGTCATTTAAGGTAATTATTTTTTCTGTTATTTGTCTATTCATTAATTGTTATTTTTCTGGAAGGTCTACCCATTGATGTCAGTGGGGTGTTAAATGAAATAATAGATCAGATGGGTTTAATTGATATCTTCAGAGCATTTCACCCCAAAGCAGCAGAATATACATTCTTTTATATACACATGAAACATTTTCTAGGATAGACCACATGGTAGGACACAAAAAAAGTCTCAATAAATTTAATAAAATTGAAATTATATCAAGCATCTTCTCTGACCATAATGGTATGATACTGCTGGTAGGAATCAAGCACAGGAAAAAAACTGAAAAACACACACAAATACATAAAGGCTAAATCACATGCTTCAAAACAATGAAAGGGTCAACAATGAGATTAAGGAAGAAATCAAAAGATACCTTGAAACAAATGAAAATGAGAACACCATAATCCAAAATCTACGGCACACAGTAAGAGCATTCCTAAGAAAGAAATTCATAGCATTAACAAGTCTATCTCAAGAAACCAGAAAAATTCAAATGAATGATCTAATTTTATACTTGAACCAGAAAGAGAATAACAAAAAGTGAGCAGAATAAGAAAAAAATAAAGATCAGAGCAGAAATAAATAAAAGAGCCTTTTAAAACAAGACAAAAAGAGCAATGAAAAGATAAACAAGATTGGCAAACCTTTAACCTGACTCATCAAGGAAAAAAAAGAGAGGACCCTAATAAATAAAATCAGAAATGAAAGAGGAGAAATAACCAACTCTACAGAAATACGAGGGATTGTAGGAAAATACTACAAACAATTATGTGCCAACAAATTGGACAATCTGGATGAAATGAACATATTTCTATAAATATATAATTTTCTATAACTAAGGAGGAATCAGAGAATCTGAATAGATTGATTACAACTAATGAAAATGAAGCAGTAATAACAAAACTCAGAACAAACAAAAGTTCTCTCTGGACCAAATGGCTTCACAGGAGAATTTAACCAAACATTCACAGAAGAACTAATACCTATCCTCAAAGTATTCCAAAAAAAATTCAAGAACACTAACAAACTAATTTTATGAGGCCAGCATTCTCCTAATTCTAAAACCAGATAAAGACTACAAAGAAATAATTATAGGCCAATATTTCTGATAAGCATATATGCTAAAATTTTCAACACAATATTAGCAAACCAAATACACCATTATCAAAGGGGATTTATTCCTAAGATATATTTATAATAATACTCTCAGTAAAGCAGGCATAGAGGGAACATACCTCAAAGTATTGAAGGCCATATATGATAAACTCACAGCCAACATTAAACTTAATGGGCAAAAAATAAGTGTTTCCCTTAATACCTGGGAATTTATCCAAAGAAACCTGAAACACTATTTTGAAAGAATATATGCAACCCTGTGATCATGGCAGCATTATTTACAATAGTGAAGATTTGGAAGCAGCCCAAGTGAACATCAGTAGATGAGTGGATAAAAAAGCTGTAGTACATTTACACATTTACATAATGTAATACTGATCAGCTGTAAGAAAGGGGGAAAAAAGAATTTTCAGTAACCACCAGAGGCTTGCCCTGATGACAATGACTGGTGCCCCACCTTGGTCTGGCGCCTCTGCTCAAAGTGCTCCACCACCCTGATGTGGCTGATGCCTACCATGTTCTGCACTCTGCCACCTGCTGCCAACACCCACCATGTTCCGTGTGCACTCCCTGGCTGTCAGGGCATGCCATAGTGACTGGTTGTTTGGTTGTTCAATTGTTTCAGTGTTTGGTCTATTTGCATATTAGGGTTTTATATATATAGATAGTCCTGGAAGTCCTAGCCACGAAGATCAGACAAGAAGAAGAAATAAATGGCATCCAAATTGGAAAGGAAGAAGTAAAACTGTCATTATTTGCAAGACTGATAAATGAATTAAGTAAAATAGTAGGATTCAAAAGAAATATTCAGAAATTGGTTGCATATTTTTTTAATCCTCACCTGATGATATTTTTTCCCATTGATATTCAGAGACTAGAAGGGGGCAGGAAAGGGAGAGAAAGAGGGAAAGAGAGAAAGAGAGAAAGAGAGAGAAACATCAACATGAGAGAGAGAGAGAGAGATTGATTGGTTGCCTACTGAATGTGTCCTGACTGGGACTGGGGATGAATCTGCAATCTAGGTATATGCCCTTGTCCAGAATCAAACCTGTGATCCTTCCATGCATTGCACACAGTGGCCAGGACAATTGGTTGCATTTTTATACACCAACAATGAACTATCAGAAAGAGAAACTAAAAAAAAAAAAAAATTTCATTTACAGTTGCATAAAGATAAAGTACCAAGCTAGTGAAAGATCTATACTCAGAAAATTATAAGACCCTAATGAAAGAAATTAGAGAATAGGCACTTTCCCTCCTGAGAGCATACCCAGGCCTTTCCTCAGCCCTCCTCCTCCTCCCTTCAGACCATTACCAACCTCACTCCCAAGTTCCTAGGGCTCTTCTTTTACCTCTATAACTTGTTTTCTAAGTCCATTTCTTCTACAAATTACTTCTACCTCTGTGACTTTATAAATAAATGTTGTTTTATAAAAAAACAAAGAAATTAGAGAATATACAAATACCATAAATGGAAGCATATACTGTACTCATATATAGGAAAATTTAGTCTTATTAAAATACTAGAGTCCCGGTGCATGAAATTCATGCATGTGGTGGTCCCTCAGCCCAGTCTGCACCCTCTCCAATCTGGGACCCCTTGAGGGATGTCCGACTTCCCGTTTAGGCCTGATCCTACTGGCGTTTGGACATTACTCTCACAATCCAGGACTGCTGGCTCCTAACTGCTCACATGCCTGCCAGCCTGATCACCCCCTAAATACTCCCCTTCCAGCCTGATTGATGCCTAACTGCTCCCCTGCCAGCCTGATTACCCCTAACTGCCTTCCTCTGCAGGTTAGGTCCCCCACCCCAAATTGCTCTCTCCTGCAGCTCTGGGTCCCCCCAAACTGTCCCTCCCTGCAGGCCCGATGGCCCACAACTTCCCTCCTCTGCTGGTCTGATTATCCCTAACTACCCTCCTCTGCAGGTTTGATCACCCCCAACTGCCCTCTCTTGCAGGCCTAGTCCCTCCCAACTGCCCTCCCCTGCTGGCCATCTTGTGTTGGCCATCTTGTGTCCACATGGGGGCAGCCATCTTATGTGTTGGAGTAACAATCAATTTGCATATTGCTTTTTTATTAGATAGGATGTCCACACAACCCAAAATCTATAGATTCAATGCAACCTCTATCAAAATACCAATAGCATTTTTTACAAATCTAGAATAATTCAAAAATTTATATGGAACCACAAAATTCCCGAATAAAATGAAGTTGCAAGAATTGTGCTACCTGATATAAAACTACACTACAAGGCCATAGTAATCAAAATAGCATGGTTCTGACATAAAAATAGACATATAGATAAAAATAACAGAATAATGTGCCCAGAAATAAACCCACACTTACATGGTCAACCAGGAGGCAAAAACATATGATGTGGTAAAGACAGTCTCTTCAATAAATGATGTTAAGGAAATTTGACAGATACTAAAAAAAGAAACCAAATCCTAGACCATCTACTTATACCATACACAAGAATAAACTAAAAATGGATAAAGTCTTAAATGTAAGGCTTGAAACCATCTATCTTCCAGAAGAAAACATAGACAGTAAATTGTTAGCATCTCTTATAGCAATGTTTTTTTTCTGACATATCTCCTTGGGCAAAGGAATAAAAATACATTAAACAAACAAACAAACAAACAAACAAATAAATAGGACTACATCAAACTAAAAAGTTTTTGCACAGCAAAGTAAAGCATCAACCAAAGGAAAAAAACAACCTACTGAATGGAAGAATATATTTGTCAATGATATATCTGAGAGGAAGTTAATACCCAAAAGTTATAAAGAACTCATACAACTCAACACAAAAATAAACTAGCAATCCAATTAAGAAATGGGCAGGGGACCTTAATAGACACTTCTCCTAAGAGGCCAATATGAAAAGAGATATGCAAATTAAAATCATAATGAAATATCACCTCACACTTGTCAGAATGGCTATCATCAATAAATCAATAAACAAGTGTTGGTGAGGATGTGGAGAAAAGGGAATCCTAGTACACTGCTGGTGAGACTGCAGACTAGTGCATCCTCTGTGGAAAACAATATATAGGTTCCTGAAGAAATTAAACATGGAGCTGCCTATGACCCCAGTGATTCCACCCCAGTAATTCCACTTCTAGTATATATCTGAGGAACCAAGAACATTAAATTAAAAGAATATATTCACCCCTATCTATATTCATTGCAGCATTATTTATAATTAGAGGCCTGGTGCACAAATTCATGCATGGGTGGGGTCCCAATGGATGTGGGGGGGCCAGGATGCAATTGGCCCTCCAGGCAGATAGTGGGACATCTTTGCAGGCCCAGGATCCAGATCCGTCTGTTGACATTCATGCTGGTTGTCGGAAGCCACTTGGTGGCCACTTTTATATTGTTTCTTCCTGAGGAGCATCTAAGTGCCCAAGGCTGGTGGTGCTGCTGGAATTGTGCTGGTGGCACTGGTCCGTCAGTGCCTGGCCTGTTCTCTGGAGATTGAACCTGCAGGATTATTGAGGGAGTGAGTGGCTGCTGCCCAATATGCAAATTAGGTTGCCAGGATGAGTGTGCTCTCTCTGTGGAAGCACACTGACCACCAGGGGGCAGCTCCTGCATTAAGTGTCTGCTCCCTGGTCGTCAGTGTGCATCAGTGACTGCTCCATGGGTTGTTCCAATCATTCCAGTTGTTTGGTGGTAATGGCTGCTTAGGCTTCTATATATAGACTAGAGGCCCAGTGTATGAATTCGTGCACCTTGAAGGGAAATGTGGGCTGCAAGGCTGTGGTGGGCACAGGGGCGGGTCTTGGCCTATCTCTGTGATCCCATCCAGCTCTTCCTGCCATGGCTCCCAGTTCCCTGTCTGCTGGAAGCCCTACTCCTGCCACTGCTGCCACTGCTCCTACATGCTGATGATGCCTGCCCCACTCACACCTGCTGATGGTGCGGAGTGATTGGGGCCAGCGCCAGCAGTGTGTGGGAGTGATGGCTGCTGCCCTGATCACTTCTCAGGAATAAGGGGAGGTAGAGAAGCTATCAGGGGTAATCGGGGCCAATGCCAGGTGCCAGCAGCAGGTGTAAGTGACAGCTTTGGTGCTGGCTGTGGATGCGAGTGGGTTGGTGCCAGCAGCAGGTGCAAGAGAAGAAAGGAGCGGTGGAGAAACTTGGAGGAGAGATTGGGCCCAACAGCCACCACTCACACCTGCTAATGGCACTGAGAACTGGGGCTGGTGCTGGGCACTGGCAGCAGGTGCGAGAAGCAGTTCCAGCTCTGGCAGGAGATGTGAGCATAGCTGGCATTGGCCGCAGGTGCAAGGACCAGGTGGGACTGCAGTGCGTGGGAGCAAAGACTTTTCAGTAACCACTAGAGGTTTGCCCCAATGACAGCGACCAGTGCTCCACCTTGGTCTGGTGGCCTTGCTCACCTGCTCCACCATCCCACCATGGCCAATGCCTGCCATGTTCTGTGCTCTGCTGCCTGCTGCTTCTGCCCACCATGTTCTGCACCCACTCCCTAGTGGTCAGCGCATGTCATAGCCACTGGTGTTCAGTTGTTCTGCAATTTGGAATATTTGCATAATAGGGTTTTATATATAGACTAGAGGTCCGGTGCATGAAATTCATGCATGAATCCCTGCCAATTGCCCTCCCCTGCTAGCCATTTTGTAGTGACCATCTTGTGTCCACATGAGGGCAGAATCTTTTGACCACATGGGGACAGTCATCTTGTTAGTTGGAGTGATGGTCAATCTGCATATTACTCTTTTATTAGATAGAGGCCTGCTGCATGGGTGGGGGCCAGCTGGTTTGCCCTGAAGGGTGTCCTGAATCAGGGTGGGTGTTCCCTTTGGGGAATAAGGTGGCCTGGGCGAGGGGCCTGTAATAGTTTTCAGGCTGGCCCCGCCCCCGGCTATCCAAGGGGAGGCCCTGGTATCTGGGATTTATTTATCTTCTACAATTGAAACTTTGTAGCCTTGAGCAGAGCTAGGCCTTCTGCTCCCACAGAAACTTTGTTGCCTTAAGTGGAACAAAGGTGTGGGAAAAGCTTGGCTTCCTCCAATGCCAGGGGAAACCCAAGCCTCCCTCCTGCTCTCTCTGTGGCCATAGCCATCTTGGTTGGGTTAATTTGCATATTTGCTTTGATTGGCTGGTGGGCATGGCTAGTTGGTATAGCAGGGACCAGGCCTGCAAGGGAGGGTAGTTGTGGGCAATCAGGTCAGCAATGGAGGGCAATTGGGAGGAACCAGGTCTGCAAGGGAGGGCAGTTGAGGGTGATCAAGCCTACAGGGGAGGACAGTTAGGGATGTAGCAGAATGGTGATTAATTTGCACATTACTCTTTTATTAGATAAGATAGCTAAGCTATGGAAGCAACTCAAGTATCCATCAATAGACCAGTGGATAAATAAGAGGTAATATACACTGAGTAGCCAGATTATTATGATTTCTGAACACATAATAATCTGGCCACTCAGTGTATATACTATATAATAAAAGGCTAATATACAAATTGTCCCCTTGACCAGGAGTTTGGCCAGCAGGCAGGCCGGTCAACTGTCCCTGACCCCTCTCCCTGGACAGGCTGGCTGAACCCCACGCATACATGAATCTATGAACCGGGCCTCTAACACACACACACACACACACACACACACTCACACACACATGAGTAGCCAGATTATTATGCATGCAGAGATAATAATAATCTGGCCACTCAATGTATATACATATATATTACAAAATAGAAACAGACTCATTGATCAAACTGATGACTGACAGAGGGGAAAGAAGGGTGTTAAAAAAGGTGAAGGGATTAAGATCTGTAGGATGGTAGTCCCAAAATAGTTATAGGGATATAAAGTATAGCATAGAAAAGATAGTCAATAATCCTATCTAATAAAAGAATAATATGCAAATTAACCACCACTCTGCTACACCAACAAGCCACACCCACCAGCCAATCAGGAGTGAGTATGCAAATTAACCTAGCCAAGATGGCTGTAGCCATGGAGAGAGCAGAAGGAAGGCTTTGGTTTCCCAGCAATGGAGGAAGCCAGGCTTTCCACACATCCTGGCCTGCCTTGGCCTCCAGCCAAGAAGTGAGCAGGAAACTTGGCTCCACTCCAGACTACAAAGTTTCAATTGTAGAAGATAAATAAATCCCAGATACTAAGGCCTCTGCTTGGGTAGCTGGGGGGCGTGGCTGGCCTGCAAATCACCACAGGCTCCTTGCCTAGGTTGCTCCATGCCCCAAAGGAACCCCCACCCTGATCTAGGACACCTTTCAGGGCAAACCAGCTGGCTCCCACCCATGCACCAGGCCTCTATCCTATCTAATAAGAGAGTAATATGCAGATTGATCATCACTTAACACATAAACTGGCTCCCCCCAAGTAGTCAAAAATCCTGCCCCATGTGGATACAAGATGGCTAGCAGGGGAGGGCAGTTGTCAGGGACCAAGCCTGCAAGGGAGGGCAGTTGTGAGCAATCAGGCCAGCAGGAAAGGGTAGTTGGGAGGGACCAGGCCTGCAAGAGAGGGCAGTTAGGGGCAATCAGGCTGGCAGGGGAGTGGTTAGGGGTTGATCAGGCTGGCAGGCAGAAGCAGTTAGGGGCAATCAGGAAGGCAGGCAAATGAGCAGTTGGGAGCCAGCAGTCCTGGATTGTGAGAAGGATGTCTGACTGATTCCTCCCAACTTCCCTCTCCTGCTGGCCATCTTGTGTTGGCCATCTTGTATCCACAGGCAGTGGGACATCCCTCGAGGGGTCCCAGATTGGAAAGGGTGCAGGCTGGACTGAGGGACACCTCCCCTGCCCATGCACAAATTTCGAGCACTGGGCCTCTAGTGTTGTAATAACTTGTATGGTGTCAGATGGGTACTTGAAATATCAAGGGATTACTTTTTAAAGTATATAATTGTCTAACCACTATGCTGTACATCTGAAACTACTACTGTAAAAAAATGTCATCTCATCATTTTGCCTATGTCCAATTAATCAAGGTGTTATTCAATATCTACTATGGGCTTTACACCCATAAAATAGGTTTTACTAATATACAAGAACAGATTCAGTTGAGGCTTTCTTGTGACTGTTACTTGTACTTTATGTGATATTTTTCAGAGATATATTATACATATTAGCTCAATTAATTTAATATTTCTATCTGACTTGAAACTAAAATTTTCCTCATCGATGAAAAGGAAGAGGCAAAAGTCAAAAATAGAAAAGATATTTAGTGTTAATCTAGACATGAGTCTGGTAACATCTTTTTTCACAAAGACAGCAGGGGAGATTAGCAAGTATAGAAATGAAAATATAATAAAATTAAACCTTTAATGTTAACAGTTCTTTTTTAAAAAAATAGATTTTATTGATTTTTAAAAATTAAATCTTTATTATTTAGATTATTACATTTGTTTCTCTTTTTCCCCCTCCATAGCTCCCCTCCACCCGGCTCCCACCCCTTCCTCTGCCCTTACCTCCCCTGCATTGACCTCATCCATAGGTATATGATTTTTGTCCAGTGTCTCTCTGCACCCCTCTCACCCCCTGAGAATTATCAGTCCACTCCCTTTCTGTGTTCCTGATTCTATTATATTTACCAGTTTATTCTGTTGATCAAATTTTTAATTCACTTATTTTTTAGATTCACTTATTGATAGATATGTATTTGTTGTTCATAATTTCTTCTCTTTTACCCTTTTCTTCTTCCTCTTCTAAAAGAGTACCTTTCAGCATTTCATATAATACTGGTTTGGAGTTGATGAACTCCTTTAGCTTTTTCTTATCTGTGAAGCTCTTTATCTACCCTTCAATTCTGAATGATAGCTTTGCTGAATAGAGTATTCTTGATTGTAGGTTCTTGCTATTCATCACGTTGAATATTTCTTGCCACTCCTGTCTGGCCTGCATCGTTTCTGTTAAGAAATCAGCTGACAGTTGTATGGGTGCTCCCTTGTAGGTAATTAACTGTTTTTCTCTTGCTGCTTTTAATATTCTCTCATTGTCTTTTGCTTTTGGTATTTTAATTATGATGTATCTTGGTGTAGCCCTCTTTGGATTCCTTTTATATGGGGTTCTGTGTGCTTCCTGGACTTGTAAGTCTATTTCTTTCACCAGATGTGGGAAGTTTTCAGTCATTATTTCTTCAAATAGGTTTTCAGTATCTTGCTCTCTTTCTTCTTCTGGCACCCCCATAATTCTGATGTTGGTACACTTGAAGCTGTCCCAGAGTCTCCATACATTATCTTCACATTTTTGGATTCTTTTCTCTTCTTGCTTTTCCAGTTGAGTGTTTTCTCCTTCTTTATATTTCAAATTTTTGATTTGTTTCTTGCCTTCTTCTAGTCTGCTGTTAGGTCTCTGTATAATATTTTTTATTTCAGTCAGTGTATGTTTAATTTCTAGTTGGTCCTTTTTAATCTCTAGTTGGTCCTTTTTCATCTCTAGTTGATCATTTTTAATCTCCTCTTGGATCTCACTAAATTTATCCATCTTTTCTAGGATATTCTTGAAAAACCTTATAACCATGGTTTTGAACTCTATATCCAGTCATTTGTTTTCCTCCATTTCTTTTGTTTGTGATCTCTTCCTTTGTCTCCACATTTTCACAATGCTGGGAGAACTTCTGTGTTGGATTCAGCCTTATGATATAAGACTTGCAAAACTGCAAAAGCCTCTCTGTTGAGCTTGGGATGGGTGGAGTCTCAGGGCTTAAGGGACCACCTTGCCTTCCAGTTGGCCCCGCTCTCCACGGACCCTGAGTCTCACGTAACTGGGTATTCGCTGGAGCGGCCCCTGTGCACATGCATGCGCAGTGCCTCTAGACTGCTGCCTTTCAGGCTCCTCTGTGCTCCGGGACCATATGAGTTTGGGTTCCCAGGGTTTTGCCTGAAACTGGGGTTTTGGAGTTAGAAGTGGCGCAGGTGGGAGGCTCTGTCTCCTGCTCACTCGTGAAAGCTAGTGGCACAATCAGCAGTCCGTCTTCTGCACACAGTACTGTGCGCGTCACCAGTCTTCAGCCCTTTTGCGACTCCCCTAAATTTCCATGCACTTCTCCCTTTTCACAGTCCAAACTCCCCCTGTATGAGTCTCACCTGGACCTGGGGTTCAGTGCTGTAGGATAAGGGGTTCAGTGCAGTTGGGAGTCTCCATCTCCCTCCTGCCACAGAAAGCCAACCAGATACTCAGGCACTCGCTCTCTCCACACGCGTGTCTCTATACCTCAGCTTTTTGCAGGTCCTCTAGGTCTCCGTGAGCCCCTCTCTTTCCTTCTAGTTGTAGAATTTCCACTCAGCCAGCTTTCCTGTGGGTCTGGATGCTGTCTGTTCTGTCTTTTAGTTGTAGTTTTGAAATTGTTGTGGAAGGCAGCAGTTCAGGTGTTTACCTATGCTGCCATCTTGGATTCTCCATATTTTATTGATTTTTTACAGAGAGGAAAGGAGAGAGATAGAGAGTTAGAAACAGCTGCCTCCTGCACACCCCCCACTGGGGATGTACCCACAACCAAGTTATGTGCCCTTGACCGGAATCGAATCTGGGACTTTTTAGTCCACAGGCCAATGCTCTATTCACTGAGCCAAATTGATTTTGGCAACGGAGTTCTTATAAAGCAAGCTAACTAAAGACAACAAAATAAAAAGATGGCAAATGGCTTAATATCAAGAATTAGGCCCCATCTCCCAGCGGCTCAGCTCCTTCCTTTTTGGTTCCTACTTCCTACTGCATAGCATTCAGCCTTCCCAGAAATACCCCATTCTTCCACTTACTCCTTTACCTTCCATCCCCAACTTGCACTTCTTCAGGAAAACAATAGAGTTTAGTACTTCACACTAAGTGGTGAATGGTTGATAGGCTTAATCCCTCTTGTGCATTTAGCACCAAATTTGGAATTCACTATAAGGGATGGCCCCTCAAACTACATTTCTCCCTCTTTCAGAGAACAGGGTGTTGGGCAAAAAAAGGAACAGGGGATTAAGAAGCACAAACTTCCAGTTATAATATAAGCATTGGGAATAAAGTTAATAACAATCACTATCTATGGTGACAAATGGTTACTAGGCTTATTGTGGTGATCATGTAAGGTAAGTTAATGTTGAATCACTATGTTTTACACCTGAAACTAATATAATATTGTATGTCAACTATAATAAAAAATAAAAAATTGAATAATAGCTTTAGGCCATTTCACTCTAATAAATTATTATAACATTTAAAAGAAAAAAACAAGGAACTGAGAAGTCTGGGCAGTTCAGAAAGGCAGTTTGCAGGTGCTCCAAGGCCATCCCCACTCTCAATTCTTTGCTGTTCTCTAAAGTAACTTTATCACTGAGCAGAAGAAACTGTTCTGGGCTGTCCCTTGCAGACTCAGCAGCACCCCCCCTTCCCTTGGAAGGGGAAATACACAATGTTCTAAAATCCTTTGCCAGCAGTTCCAGTTATGATTCCCTAGCAAGAGGCACCTACCTGAGGTTTGCCAGGTGAGAGAGAAGCAGGCACCCATTCATCCCTGGCAGGAGGGTAGAGAATCAGGTAGGTGGCCTGTTAATTTATTGTTAGTCTCACTCTCTAATGGGAGATCCAGCTCTTCCAGGAGAGCTCCTGCCACCCTCACTTCTTTGCTGTTAGCTTCCTGAGATCCTCTCACTTTCAGATTTTCAATGGAGTTTTTCTTGACCTTCACTTCCCCAGCCTTCAGGATGGTTTTGGAAACATCTGACCTCTCCCTGCTTTCTGTTTCCCCAGATAGAACTCTAGTTGATACAGACACTTTTGCTGATTTGCTTATTCTCTGCTGTCCCAAAAGTGAGATTGTTTTCCCCTACCAAGAATATAAACCAGTGATGACTCAGGATGTGTACTAAATTTATAATAAAGCCTATTTCTTGGTCTCTCCTAGTCATTTTATATACTCTTCTTGAAATCTCCTACACCCCCTCCTTAAAAAAAGTCAATGAAACAAAGGAAAGCATCATCAGACTTAGTTAAATTGTTTCATTTATTAGAGCGGCTATTGTTGTTTTGGTGTCTTTCTTTACACTGGAATTGTGACAAAGGGCCATTAATTTTACAGAAAGTGAAGAAAGGTAGGAAGGTTGCTTTAATTTTTCCCAAACCTGGCCAGAGGGAAAATTCACACATCCTTCAAGTTTATGAAACAGGCGTCGAATCCTTATTAAAATGGCCAGCAGAAGAAGGTCATCCCCGTTCAAGTATTGGAGAACTGGAATTTCCTCAGGTTTTATCAGCTGTTCAGCAAAGGGAAAGAAAAGGGAAGCTGAGGACCCGGAGTAGGAAGGTGCCTGTGGACCCAAGGAGGTGGGGAGGCTGGTTGCGGCACTAATTTAGGGTTGGATACCATGAAGTCTAATTATCTATAGACAGGTGTAGGGTGTTACTCTGATCTGGACAAGGAGTGGGCTGCAAGGCTGTGGAGACTTGAGAGACTCAAGTAGGCCAGAGCAAACAGAATTTGGACACTTTCAAATGCTTACAATTTATTCCAATAATTTGACCAGCATATACTGAAGGGAGCACTAAGATGCTAAACCTAATTCCTTCCCTGGGAAACACAAATTTTGGGAGAGCGTTGTGAGCACTGGCCTGGAGGCTTGGAGAACACGGAGGGCAGGCCTCCTTAGAGGAGGGAGCACCCTAGCAGGATTTTGAAGAAGGACTGGGATAACTACAACTCCCCTCCTTCTCCTAAAGGTGCCCTCCCTCTAGGAGGCCATTCCACATTAACCTTCCTTGGCCTCTTCTCTCCCCACTTCCTCACAGTCTTTAGTGATTCAGGCTGGTGTCTCAGTATAGCTGCAGGGAAGGCAAATGGATCTGCTCTACAGACTTGCATGAGGAGCTTCCAGGCTGCAGCTCCCAGGGTTGGGGGTTCAGTGGGCAGGCTAACCAGAAGCTAAACCACTACCCTCTGCAAGCCAAGTGACCACTTACCTGCAAAAGACACCAGGACTCACAGTACTGTTCTGCATTTTCACTCTGCCCCCCACAAAATGAAAGGAAGGAGGAGAGGAAGGGAGGGAGGGAGGAAGGAGTATAAGATGGTGAGTAACAAGAATTGATTAGCATTTTAAATTTCCCTTCAATTCCAAGTCTCATAAAATGGCAAAACTTTTTTAAAGAACAAATCAATAATGGTTCTAAAAAATAGAAAAAACTTTCATCATCAGAAATAACCTTGAGGAATTCCTAAACATAAAAAAGCAGGTAGAACCATATCCAGAGTGATAAATGACCAACTGAAACCACTAAGCCCAATTGGACACATCCTTTCTAAGCTCCAAGTCAACAGAAATGAGAAGCGGGAGGGACCCTGAGGTAAGTGTGAGGATGTCAGTTGGGAGGTAGCCCTCATCCTCTCCTCTCTGTTGAGCCCTACTTGGGGTTGAGAGCCTGGCATGGGACTGGCCTTTGACCCCTCAGCAGCACATGCCACTTCTCCACAGTTATCAGAAGCAAACTTCAGTGAGCAGAACATGCAGAAAAGCAGATATTCTCAAACACAAAAATGAATGCACACCAACAATCACCAAATACCTGAGGAAATTTGACACCTGAAGAAATTTGAGGCCATGACAGAGAGGCACCAGGTTTACCTGTCAGAGATGCTTATATTCAAGGACACAGAATTTGGAGCCAGAGGGAGATTATTTGCAATATGTATTTTCTGAAGGCCTTGAGAGAATTTCTGTCAAGAAAAAGAAATAACTAGAGAACCTGGAAGTTAATTCTATTTATATAAAAAATAGTCTTAGAGTAACCATTAAAATAGAATGTATTAAAAGATTGGTTCTGCCCTGACTGGTTTGGGTCAGTGGATAGAGCGTCAGCCTATGGACTGAAGAAGGGTGTAAGGTTTGATTCTGGTCAAGGGCATGTACCTTGATTGCAGGCACATCTCCTGAAGAAAGACTGGGATGACTACAACTCCTTCCCTTCTCCTAAAGGTGCCCTCCTTTAGGAGATGTGCAAGAGGCAGCTGATCAATGTTTCTCTCTCATCAATGTTTCTAGCTCTTTGTCCCTCTCCCTCCCTCGCTGTAAAAAAATAAATAAAATATATTAAAAAAATATTGGTTCTGTTAGGTTGAGGAAAGCAACAAAATCCATCTCAATACCATTTATAAGTTACACATCTACCTCAAAACTAGGTTAAAAGGTTGAAAGTCCAAGGATGGAAACAATGCACCAAGCAGATGCTAGTTAACTAAAGAAAGCAGGTGTAGCAATTTAACATCAGATGGAATAGTGTTTAAGCCAAAGACCACTAAAAGAGAAATTGCATATAATACACCTTGATATTAAAATATTTATAAGAAAATAAAACCCTCCAACACCCCTCACTGATACACTGAGTCAAATAATGGGCATAGCTGAAGAGCAAATAAGTAAGGTGGAAGCTGGCACAGGGGTAAGGGGCACCAGGAAGATTGTCATCATCTTTAATTTCATAACCATAGAGTTTCAAGATATACAAAGAAAGATCTGGTAGAAATAGTAGGAAAAATATGCTCTGTGTGGCTCAGCTGGTTTAGCATTGTCCCATGCACAAAATATTTGCTGGTTCAATTCCACGTCAGGGCACATGCCTAGGTTTCGGGCTCAATCCTTGGTAACATCTTTGATGGAACCATTAATGATGAGAGAGAATCATTGATTGGCTGCCTCTTGCATGCCCTCTACTGGGGATGGAGCCCGAAACCTGGGCATGTTCCCTTGACTGGGATTGAACCTGGGACTCTTCAGGCCGAAGTAGAGCACTTCATATTAGAACTTGTGGCACAGGGGCAACGAGGCATTCAGAATGCCAAGGTGGAGGTGAGGATATGGTGCTGTTGATTAGATGGGTTGGATCAGAAACCTGAAGGAAGTGAGGCAGCAGCTATGTACTAAATGTGGGAGCAACATTTTAGGCTGAAGAAATAGTAAGTGCAAAAGCTCTGTGGCAGGCACATGCCTGAGATTATCTAGGAACAGCAAAAAAGGAGCAGGTGAGTGATAAGAGGGCATATTGAAATAAGAAGTCCAGGTCAGCTGTAGTATTTTATAGGACCTTGGCTTACTCTAAATAACATTAGAAACCACTGGATAGTTTTGACTAGACTTATGTTTTCAAAGTATCACACCAATTATTATGTTGGAATAGACTTTAGGAAGACCTGAAGCATGGAAATTCATTAGGAGGCTACTATAATAATTGAAACAAACAAGAGATAGATTAGATATGAGAGGCAGACAAGAAAGATAGATTGGAGGATGTGAAAAGTCTTAGAGTATGGACATAGGGTTTATAGGATAATAGAAGTGGGGCTATGAAACAGAAAGGAGAGTAACTAGTTCAAAGTCTTTGGCCTGAGTGAATGTATTGCCCTTTTTTTTTTTTTTTTGAAATGGAGAAGATGGAGGGTGGAGTGAGCTTTCAAGTCTAATTTTGCTAAGTAAAGTATTTAATGTTCTCTTAGGCACTCAAAAGAGGTCAGGTTTGAAATCAGAGATTTGAAAATGTCAAGTTCATGGGAGATCCCCCTGGAGACAAAACAAAAGGGCTATCAGCATGTAAAGATATTTAAGGACAGCAAACTCAAAGACATAAGTGAAGCCCAAGGCAATCCCTGGAAGCCCTCAATATTTGGGGAAAAAAGAAGTGAGAAAGCCAACAAAGAAAATGAGAAGGAAGCAAAATCAAGGGAGAGTAGTGACCTGGAAGCAATGGAGGACAAAGTGAGAAACTGTGTGAATTGCTAAGAAGGCATTATATTTAGCATAAATTAACTAGAGTACATAGGAAATATTATAAATAACATTTAAAAATAAAATGGACAAATATGCTGGGAAATGCAGATATGAAAAAACCTATAGTACTTGTTAATTGGAAAACAAAAATAAATTAAAGCCCTAACAATATAATCTGTATAGTTTAATCCAATTTTTACTTAAAAAAGATGTATGTATGTATAGATCCAAGATGGCAGCTGATGGAATGGCAGGCTGCAAGATAGTGTATGAGTGAGAGAGTGAAAGGAGAGTGCGTAGATGAGCAAGGAGTGTCTGTATTTTGACGGACAGTTATATTCCATAGGACTGTTGGGGACTGATGGAGCAGGCTACTCTGGCTTGGCAGCCTCTACTACTGCTGAAATCTCTCCCAGAGCAGCCAGCTCTGCCACAGAGATCGTACCATCTTAAAGGAGAGAATGGCTAAGATTGGAAGCCCAGCCTTACCTTCAACAGGTGAGACCTCAGATACCTCAGAGGACTCTACAACCACAATACTTAGGGACCAACTGCCTCAGCTGTGAACCCACATCTTTGAGATTCCAGCCTCTCTGGCCATTGGCACCTAAAAAGTTTGTCCAGTGGGAGACAAGGTGGTGGCCAAATATGAAGATGGGTCCTGTACCTTCTCACAGAGCAGATAGAAGGAAAAGCTAAATTGGATAACAACTAGCCAGAATTAGGAAATTAAACACAGCTTGTGAGGCAATCAGTGGACAGAAAGGTAAGAGATTGCCTAGAGAGAGTTAATACAGAAAAGAGCTACATAACCAGACACCCTGAGAGGAGTGAACATGAGGAGACAAAGAAACAGCCCTCATACAAAAGAGGAATCACTGAAAAAGGAAGTAAATAAAATGGAGGCAAGCAATATGTCAGAGAAAGAATTCAGAGCAATGATCATAAGGACGCTGAAAAGGATGGAAAACAAATTCAACAATATGTGTAAGAACCAAGAGGAAATGAAGAACCAAGAAGAAATGAAGAATGACATCACTGCAATAAAGAATGCAATAGAAAGCATCAACAGAAGACAAAAAGAAGTGGAGGACTTCATCAGTGAGCTAGAAGACAAGGTAGGAAAAAATACCCAAGCAGAACAGCAACTGGGGAAAAAAAAAACAAAACTTAAAAGACAGGAGGAGACCCTAAGGGAATGTTGGGAAAACGTGAACGGAAACAACATCTGAACAGTAGGGGTACCAGAAGGAGAGGAAACGGAACAAATATGAAGAAATAATGACAGAAAACTTTCCTGATATTGCAAAGAAAAAACTCACACAAGTCCAAGAAGTTCACAGAGTCCCAAACAAGCTCAAAAAAGCTGATACCAACACACGTTATAATTAAATTGACAAAAATCAATAATAGCAAGAATCTTAAAGGCTGCTAGGGAGACACAAAGTTACCAACAAGGTATCTCCTATCAGACTACTGACTGATTTCTCAACAAAAACACATCAGGCCAGAAGGTAATGAGATGAAATATGTGAAGTCATGCAAAGTAAGAGTCTGAATCCAAGAATACCGTACCCAGCAAGGCTATTAAAATTGAGGGTGAAATCAGGAGCTTTACAGACAAAAAATAACGAAGAGAGTTTATTGCCACCAAACCAGCAGTGCAAGAAATGCCAAAGGGTCAGCTATAAAAAGAAGAAATAGGAAGGGAAAAAAACAACAACACAGGCATAAAAAATAAAAATGGAAACAAACAAGTACCTATCAATAATAACTTTAAATGTAAATGGATTAAATGCTCCAATCAATAGACATAAGGTAGCTGAATGGATAAGAAAAACATGACTCATATCTGTTGTCTACAGGAAACCCACTTCAGAACAAAGGACTTATACAAACTGATGGTGAAGGGATGAAAAAAGGTTTTGTAGGTGAATGGAAATGAATAAAAAAAGATGGGGTGGCAATACTTACATCTGACAAATTAGATCTCAAAATGAAGGCTATAATAAATGATAAGGAAGGCTACTTCATAATAATAAAGGGAGCAATTCAACAAGGATATTAACTCTAGTAAACATATATGCACCTAAAGAGGAGCATCCAGATACATAAAAAAACAACTTCTGGAGGATATCAAGGGAGAGATTGACAGCAATATAGTCATAGTAGGGGATTCTAATACCCACTAACACCACTGGATAAATCCTTTAAACAAAAATTCAGCAAAGAAACAGCAATCCTAAATGACTCACTAGATCAGATCTAATTAATTGACATCTTCAGAACATTCCACCCCAAAGCCACAGAATATACATTCTTCTCAAGTGCACAAGAGACATTTTCAAGGAAAGATGACATATTGGGACACAGGCAAAGTCTCTTCAAACTTAAGAAGATAGAAATCATATCAAGCATCTTCTTAGATCACAATGGCATAAAATTAGAAGTCAACTACAATAAAAACAATGGGAAAAAATCAAACACCTGAAGGCTAAATAGAATGTTATTAAATAATGATTGGGTTACCAAAGAGATTAAAGAATAAATAAAAAGCATCATGGTAACACATGACAATGAAAACACAAAAATCCAAAATCTATGGGACACAATAAAAGCAGTCTTGAAAGGGGAGTGTATAGCTCTACAGGCCTACCTCAAAAAACAAGAAAAAATGGTAATAAATTATCTAACACTACAACTCAAAGTGTTAGAGAACAAAAAGAAAAGCTCAGTGTAAGCAGAAGGAAGGAAATACTAAAGATCAGAGTAGAAATAAATGACATAGACACACACACACACAAAAAACAAAAACAAAACACAAACCAAAAAAAATCCCCACGAAAAAACACAAAAAAACAAAAGACCAACAAAACCAAGAGCTGGTTCTTTGAAAGGATAAACAAGATTGATGAATCTCTACCCAGGCTCACCAAGAAGCAATGAAAGAGGACCCAAATAAACAAAATCAGAAATGAAAGAGGTGAAGTAAAAACTGATCCCACAGAAATACAAATGATTATGAAAAAAATAGTATGAATAGCTCTACTCCAACAAAATGGACATCTTCTTAGAAAAATATAATCTCCTGAAACTCAATCAGGAAGAATAAAAAAACCTGAATAGGCCAGTAACTACCAAAGAAATTGAAGCAGTGATAAAAAATCTTCCACCGAACAAAAGCCCTGGTCTGGATGGCTTTACAGGGGAGTTCTACCAATCATTCAGAGAACTAAAATCTATTCTCCTCAGACTTGAACATTGGTCTTGAACATTGTTAGAATTCAGGTCTCCTGACTTAGTTCAAAAAAGGCATACTTCCACCCTCTTTAAAAAGATCATACTCCATGACCAAGTGGAATTTTTTTCTAGAGATGCAAGGATGGTTCAATATCATCAAATCAATAAATGTGATACATCACAGAAAACAAATTGAGAGACAAAAATCACATAATCATATCAATCGATTGAGACAAAGCATTTGACAAAAATCCAACACCCTTTTTTGATAAAAACCTCAGCAAAGTGGGAATAGAGGAATCATGCCTCAACATAATAAAAGCCTTATATGACAAACTTATAGCCAATATCATATTCAATGGGCAGAAAAGAAACTCATTTCCCTTAGAACAGGAACAAGACAGGGATGCCCACTTTTCACAACTCCTGTTCAATATAGTACTGTAAGTACTAGTCATAGTGATTAGACAAAAAGAAAAAATAAAAGGTACCCACATTGGAAAAGAAGAAATAAAACTCTCCTTGTAGAAAACCCTAAAGACTCCATCAAAAACTACTAGATCTAATAAATGAATTTGGCAATATAGCAAAATACAAAATTTACACCCAGAAATCTTTGGCCTTTTATATACCAATAATGAACTCACAGAAAGTGAAACTAAAAAAAAAAACAACAACAACAATCCCAGTTACCTTTAAAACAAAAAAATTAAGATACCTAGGAATCAACATAACTAAGGAGGTAAAAGAGCTGTACTCAGAAAACTACAAGACATTGAAAAAAGAGATAGATGAAGACATAAACAAATAGAAGAACATACCATGTTCATGAATTGATAGAATAAACACCATTTTAAATGTCCATACTACCAAAACAATCTATAGATTCAATGCACTCCCCATTAAAATACCAATAGCATATTTAAAAGAGCTAAAACAGAGAGAATCCAAGATGGCGGCATAGGTAAACGCCTACACTGCTGCCTTGCACAATAATTTCAAAACTACAACTAAAAAACAGAACGGACATCATCCAGAACCACAGGAAAGCTGGCCGAGTATAAGTTCTACAACTAGAGGGAAAGAGAGGGGCTCACAGAAACCCAGAGGAGCCGCAAAAAGCTGAGGTATGGAGATGCATGCGCTGAGAGAGCGGGTGCCCGAGTACCTGGCTGGCTTTCTCTGGCGGGAGGGAAACGGAGACTCCCAACGGCATTGAACCCCTTATCCTACTACACTAAACCCCAGATCCAGCCAAAACTCACATGGGGGGAGTTTGGACTGTGAAAAGGGAGAGGTGCATGGAAATTTAGGGGAATCGCAAAAGATAGGAGGTCTGGTCGCGCACACGCACGGCGCTGCACGGAAGACAGATTGCTGATTGTGCCACTGGCTTTCGCGACTGGGCAGGAGACAGATCCTCCCAATTGTGCCACTTCTGAGTCCACTGGGCCCCTGTTTGAGGCGAAACCCTTGAGATGTAGACTCGCGTGGTCCTGGAGCACAGGGGAGCTGGAAAGGCAGCTGTCTGGAGGCACTGCGGGTGCGTGCGCACAAGGACTGCTTCAGCGATTACCCAGTCACATGAGACTCAGGGGCCAAGGAGGGCGGGGCCGACTGGAAGGCAAGGTGGTCCCTTAAGCCCTGAGACTCCACCCATCCCAAGCTCAACAGAGGCCTCTGCGGTTTTGCAAGTACAGAAGTTTCCCCGACATAGTGAAAATGCCAAGACAAGGGAAGGGATCACAAACAAAAGAAATGGAGGAAAAAACGACTGGATATAGAGTTCAAAACTACGCTTATAAGATTTTTCAAGAATATGCTAGAAAAGATGGATAAGTTTATCAAGTCCCAAGAAGAGATGCAAAAGGGACCAAGTAGAGATGCTAGAGATGATGCATAAATTTAGCGAGTCCCAAGAGGAGATGAAAAAGGACCAACTAGAGCCACTGACTGAAATAAAAAATATTATACAGAGTCCTAACAGCAGACTAGAGAAAGGCAAGAATCAAGTCAAAAATTTGAAATATAAAGACTCAGAAAACACTCAACTGGAACAGCAAGAAGAGAAAAGAATCCAAAAATGTGAATATAATGTAAGGAGACTCGGGGACAGCTTCAAGCGTTCCAACATCAGAATTGTGGGGATACCAGAGGAAGAGAGAGAGCAAGATACTGAAAACCTATTTAAAGAAATAATGACTGAAAACTTCCCACATCTGGTAAAAGAAATAGACTTACAAGTCCAGGAAGCACACAGAACCCCATATAAAAGGAATCCAAAGAGGACTACACCAAGATACATCATAATTAAAATACCAAGAGCAAAAGACAAAGAGAGAATATTAAAAGCAGCAAGAGAAAAACAGTTTATTACCTACAAGGGAGCACCTATATGACTGTCAGCTGATTTCTCAACAGAAACGATGCAGGCCAGACGGGAGTGGCAAGAAATATTCAAAGTGATGAATAGCAAGAACCTATAACCAAGAATAATCTATCCAGCAAAGCTAACATTCAGAATTGAAGGGCAGATAAAGAGCTTCACAGATAAGAAAAAGCTAAAGGAGTTCATCAACTCCAAACCAGTATTATATGAAATGCTGAAGGGTACTCTTCTAGAAGAGGAAGAAGAAAAAGGTAAAAGCCAAAAAATTATGAACAACAAATACATATCTATCAA